>KI915050.1:4264825-4318072 GCA_000473445.2 Anopheles farauti | reverse complement strand
CTTGAACATTTAACAAATTTATGCTCCAAAGACTCGTCTAATGAGCATACAGGACAAGCTGTTGATGGTGATCGGCCCATGTTTTTCATTAGATCTCCATGTTGGACCTTGTTGTTTACAAGGAGATAGAGTATCTCTCTTTGTAAACAACAAGGTCCAACATGGAGATCTAATGTTTACAAGGAGATAGAGTATCTCTCTTTGTAATAATAAAAAAGATTGTTAAAAAGTCTACACCTGAACGAATTTAAATAAAATTGTTATGAATTCAATTTCATAGTTAAACGAAATTAACTTTTTACATACTTTAAAAAACTACTTAAGACTTTTCTTAAAAAAGAACTTAAGAAACATACCATTGTGTTGTTGAAAGATCTCTGGATTTTTTTCTCAACGTTTTCTCAAAACTTTTTGTACTTAAGGATTTGTTTCGAAAAAAAAATTCAATAAGCAGTGTAGTTAATAGTTAACAACAAGCTCATTCGTGTTTACTCAATATAATAGATCTTCTGTTTTATTAGATATATTCAGAATGAAATATACTACTTTTCACATCGTTCAGATTCTCTGGAACTGAGCAATCTGAAAGGTAGCGAATCAATCAAAACAATCAATCTATTTTATTTTTTCTCTCTGCCTCCCGCAAACTCTTCTTTGCTTCTAAAAATTTTTTTATAAAAGAACATTTATTGACGTTAAAAGAGTTAGCAAAAGGACGACACTTTACAAGACTTAAATTAAGGTTCTTGTTGAAAGTAAAAAAATACTGCCTGGGTTTGATAAATTGTTTTGATTTAATAATGAAGATATCTCACAGGATTATTATGCGTTGTTTACGAAAATCCTGTAAATCAACACCCTGTTAAAATATGCATTATGTTTAAAATTTAAATGTGAATATTAATTAAAAACTTATTTGTCATGACTTATGAATATTTGGGTTGAATGTTTTATCTTGGTATAAATTATGCTTGGAAAGACCATTCATGTAATGTTTAGCACCTCTTGTTTTTGGTTACAGTCTTCAAACGGAAGAACATTCATGATTGTAGTACGCAATCGGTGCACGAAATCTTTCACTATTTATTCATGTATCTTGTCAGTTGTGCGCATCACCACACAGGCGGAAACAATTAGTCCTCGAAGCAAAAGAAAGCTCTCAACTTCAAGAGTCCTGATCCCCGGTGATGGCATGTTCCGTGCCAGCTGCTAGCCTGGACAAGAAGCATGAACCGCGTCATCATCATCATCATCATCAAGCAGCATGGAAAGAGCATGGGAGCAATTTTATGCATCGATAAAGCACATCCTGTTGCAATTGTCGATCGTCGGTAACAAGAATCGCTGCACTCAAGCCGGGCCGCTGCGCTTGCTGCCGGATATGGAGTCAAATGGTTGACCGGAAGGAGCAATTTTCTTTCCATTGTTACTCGCTTTCGATTATCGTTGCGAATATTGACACTGGCACCGAGCTGTTCGGGCACGAGATTGCATCTTCTTGTTTGGCTTGCCCGTGCCGGTGCCGTACAGCAATTCTATTGTGCTGCATTCCTGCTGCAGTGCCATTTTTCGGGTGGCACATGGTAAACGAGTTCCGGCTTGGGAAGGATATCGCAAGCAGCAGGAATACTATCCGGTGTTTCCCAGGCAATGCAAGCATCGATTTTCTATTTTAAATGCTTATGCGAATTGGATCGAAATGGTAAGAAACAGTTCGGTTGGATACAAACAAACTGTGGGACTTTTCTCCCACAAGAAAATGTAGGAAACAGAATTTTAATTGAGTTTTTTGTATTAATTTTATTTCATTTCAAAACATCCTAATATAAATCTTAGACCGAATATATTAAATCAATTACATAAATTCGTTTCGCCTTATTATTGACGCGGTCGGCTACTCCACTCATCATTGCTGGAATGTCACGTACAATAGAGGAAGTTATTTATTCTATTAGATGGAAAATATTAGCTCCGCTCCATCCACCCACCGCATTAGGCCGTTGCACCCTCTTTCCCTGTTAATTCCATTGCATTGCCGACTCTCCGGGACGGGGAGAAAATGGAAAGGAAACGATCGTTTACCATTCAACGGCAGCAGCACATAAAATTAAGTCCAGAAGAAATGAGGAAGCGACATTTTCCCATAAACGGCACGGTTTCTGCGTTTGCCGTTCAAACCCTCGGCGCCTTTTATGTGGACGGCAAATTCGTTTTCTAAAAACCTTACGAAAATACCGTCACTCCGAAGGGGAGCGATTGGATAAAATGTTTTGATAAAAACGCAAACGTGTCCTCGGCACAGGAAACTCTCGTCCGGGCTTTTTTTCGGGGTGTTGTACTTGAGAAGCGTTGGTGTATTTTTTCCATTCCCCTATCTTTTCATTCCACTACAACCGTGTCCATTATGTGCCCCCACCGAAGGCTAGGTTACGATGCGGACGGACCTCTTAAGAACTTCTTTTCCCGCTGCCTTGAAGATGGACAATTTTGATAAATTTTATAACATCGTTTTCCATTTTGTTGAAAAGAAAAACTTTGCCCGAGCTAACACGCGCTAGTTAGGATAGAATGCATTCATGATGAAGCTGTTTGCTAAGAAGAGATCTTCGAAATTGGTGTCGTAAAAAAAGCAAAAACATTATTGAAAACTGTTCTGCTGAAAGCACAACATGAAACAATTACTTTAAATGAAATACTAATCTGTATCTTATAGATTTAGGAAATTTTGTATAATATAAATGAATATCTCTTAAAGCCATCTCCGAAACTCAAGCAAAACTTTATTGCCCTGCTCATCAAGATCTTCACCACGTACGCCAGGCGTTCCACTAGAAGCGTAATAACAAAAATTATCACGTATAGGCAAAATTTGAATTTGATTCTACAAAGTTGCCAGCTGGCAAACTTTTCCTGCCGCTGTCTCAGCGTACACTTTGACACTTTTGAAGGCAGGTTTTTCGTGTTGAGTACTTTTCGCTCCCTGTTCTCTCGCTTTCTTCCCGTGGTGGGTAGAGCGCTGCGCATCGTTTGCGTAAAACCATCGCACGATGACCGCACGGCCATCATTAAAACCGCGTTCCCGGAGCATCCCGCGCGAACGCGAGTCTCATTTTCAACGAATTTTTAATGCGCCCCAGCGCCATAAACAAGCGTTCCCGAGTGGTTCCGTTTTTTTGTGTACACTGCCGGTGGAAGTGGACAGGAAAATCGTGTCAAGAAGTTTGCCCGTTTCGGAAGAAGCTGCACGTCGTCAGCATACTGATGGCGAATGCTCACCGGGCAACGACTGGTGGTGCAAGAATTGCACGCAGAAAACTTCCGATTTTAGCACCAACCGTCCATCCACAGCAGGCGAACAGGGGTTTGGATTTACATGTTCGTGAGGGAGGAAAACTGTAATTAATGTTAAATCAGTTTGGAATAAACAGCTCGGGGAAGCGGTAGGGATATTCCAGTAAGCTGGTTCATTTTACTTTCAAGTCAGGCTCAGGTGAGTTGCACGTCCCACCAATACCCGCCAGATCAGATATGTAAATCGACAACTAAATCGATGAAATACCGATACGCGTCCGGTTTCCCCGTCATCATCTTGTCAACAGCAATAAAATCGTATTCGGCGAAACCCAGTATCGGGGCTGACAGTCGATAATCGAAATAATCCAAGCAGCCTACGCAAACGAGACCGCCCCGGCGATAGGGTGACGATTACGACCGTCGCGTCGTCCACGAGCTGATGATGGCTTGATCTATCAAACCGGCGGATGAGACGTCGTGTGACAAAGCTGACAGCGAACGACTTTCGACTCGCGTACCAGCCGAGTCCGGGGCTCGCACAGAAAGATCTAATCCAGCGATCCGGCGAAGTGTCGGGAATTTGAGATAAATCTTAAAATTCATCTGAATGGGCGGTTGAAAGGTCCCAGGGGCGTCCGCCCGTTCACCGGTTGGAAAGTTGCTGTATGTGCCTGTTGTTTTAAAGACTCCATTCGACCTCCTCAGTTGCTCTTTATTTGACCGCCAATAAATCAATCAACCTGGTGTCCGGCCAGCCCACCACGGTTAATGGAGTAAACCCACACAGCTCCGTCTCCGGGTGGAATCTGAGCGTGCAGGTTCTAGTTTATGGGCGCGCTAGACGACACCGTGGTGGAGATGGAGCGAGCTGCGAAAGACTATTCTCACTTTTCCTGACATTAATGGTTTATAATGATTCGTATCGATTTCGAGCGTCGGAAGAGTGCAGGTTGTGCAGCATTCTTGATACTTGAAATGATACTTTCCAGAGCTTTTTTACCCGTCACACCAATCAAATGGTGTCTCTATTCTGCTTTTGTATCGTTCCCGGTACTCTGTAGGTCGATCAGCAACTGTGACTCATGCATTGTTGGATTCAAATATGACTTCAAACCGTTGGGCAGTAGAGCACATTTCTTTTAATACCAGCATAATACAAATAAGGAGCGAAACAAATTCTCACAAAAGCTGCACAAAAGGTGGGAACAAAATCTTTAATGCCTTCGAAGTGTTTACCAACTAATAAATTTAATCAAATCGCGTTGAATTGTTGGTTTTTCGGTTTTATTAACCATTCCCCACACACACGCACGGCTGCAAGCCACAAAGTCGCGTTAGCGTCAGCCAATAAAACTTCCACACACACACATACCTTTTTATCAGCAAAATCACTTAATTTGTTTCTCCATACCCGAAGCGTGGACAGAACGGCTCGTTGTCTCACGGCTTGTGGCACCTTCCACCACGCGGAACGGTTTTCAGCGCTGCCCGGTGGGATGCGTTCAACCCTTACCCCTTCTACGGTGCGATTTTGGAATCAAAAACGAGATCACACGAAATTAAAATTTATTCAAATCGAAAGCAATAAAATCAAACCTAAGCAGAGAACAATAAATTATTGCCCATCTGCACCACAAGCTGCGAAGGGTGTGTGGAGCTTTGGGGTTTCGAGAATGCAGTCACCCAGAAACGCCGGTCCGTTTCGAACACCGTCCGAGCTCGAATCCGTGAACGGCCACAGCAACACGCATTATTGAGGGCTGTGAAATCGAGCATAAATTGTTTATTTATCGAGTGGCCTACGAGCCCGAGCTCACCCAGCCAGGCTGGCATGGCAAGATGACGAACTCATGCTCATAAAAATCGTCATAAAAATTAGCTCCACTGAAACGGATCATCCGTCCGCGGGGAGAATATGTGTCCACGTGGACATTGATCTAAACCTCAAAACCATCGAGAGCATTGGCTCCAAATCGGGGTGGAGCACATCGGGAACGTTATCCCCCTGCGGACAGGTTATTAGATGGGGATTGTCTTTCGTGACCCGGCCCCGACGGTCGATGGCACGCTGATGGTTGGCGTCCCTTGTCCACCGGGTTTCCGGCTCGTTAGCAGTGAGGTTCTTTTGTGAAATTAAGCCAGCGAAACCGTTTTGCTTTGATGGGTCCCTGTCCCGGGTCCGAAAGCTCGAAAATCAACCATTGACGAAGAGTTACGTTGAGCGGGTGTGTGCATGTGTCCATAGCCTGCCTCTCACCCAGACAGGTGGGAATGGGCAGATGGGTATCCCGAGGCTTCCTCCTTTGCGGTTGCGTCACTGGCGCTTCCACTGGCATATGGGTTGCACACCACATAAAAGTGACTTTTTACCATTCGTACGCTTAAGGCCCCGCTGCACGGATCAGAATTAAACGGACGGGATGAACAATGTTGGAGATGGGGTAGCAAAATATGTTTCGTTTGCTAATTAGTTTAATCTCTCCGTCTGATCTGTGGTGTGTTTGAACTTTTCAAATCCATCCCGAGTGTCGTAAGAGTATGCGTTTATGCTTGAAGTATTGTGGATCAGTGGAATCCGCTACTACAGAACTGTAAATATTTCGACTAAACATAGAAAGCGTTGAATACTGTTATTTAATGTTGTTGTTTTGACGTTAAGCATTGCTCTGCGGTAGCAAGAAAAGAGTATAAAGGAAACATAGAGTTCTTGTGCATAGTGTACAATTCTGCATAAATACGAATTTGTAACCAAGCAACTCTTTGTTTAACATTTTGTTAAACAAATGTTGATGTGTTAATTTTTAATTAAGTACATTTAGAATCTAACAATTCGAATAGTGACATTAATTACAACAATTAGAAATTATAAAGTAATTTATTAATGTTTTTGTTACTATTTATTTTATTACTGATTCAAATAATATTTGGTTGCAAATTTGAGAACAGATACTTGAACCAAAGCTTAATTTAAAAAGAGAAAACATGTAAATTATAAGAGTTGCATTAATAAAATCACCCTTTAAAACGTATTCCAGGCATTTCCTCCATTAGGCTCAGTTTCTAAATTCTTAGTACGTTTTAAATGTAACATAATATCAAATTTCGAAATACATTGAATATTCTGTTTGTATCTTTCTACATATATTTTTTTGGTTTGTAAATAACAAAAAAATATTGGTTTTTATCAAAACATTTGTGAAAAGCCTTTTACCATAAGAAACAAGTATCCAAGTATGTAAAGATATCAATATTTTTTTAAAGAGATTTCCATTCATCAATTTTAATGATTTAACATTAATTTGAAGCTTACTACACAGCAACCATAAAAACATATCTTTATTGGCGAACCAATGTTTTTACAAAAATGAACCAATAATTTTACAAAAAATTCTAACTAAAGCAGGGACATCGAAAACATTTGAAGCATGACTACGAAACCAAAAAAAGGTGATTTTTAATCATCAGTGTTTCAGCCTTAGAATTCTATTCAAAGTATAAAATTTAATACGCTCATAGTTAAGAAGCTACTAAAATTTTTGCAACGCTAAAGGATAAAGTTAGTGAGCGCAATACTAATGTTTTGTCACAAAACTAAAACAATTATATAGTTCTCAGACAATTGATTTCGATAGAATTATATATTTTTAAATTTCTTTCTGCAAAATCAGCTTTAATAAATGCTGTGTCCTACGCTTCCACACCTCTAACAATACCCTTATAATAAATTATTCGAGTAAAGAACCATTAATTATGGGCTTATTTACAACATTGCTGTTCCCGAATTTATGCGTTTCTCTTTTCTTGCACAGAATAATTGGATGTCTGTTTTAAGAACTCATCATTAAAAAATCGACCCAACAGGCGACAAACTTCGTCCACCGCAACGCTCGTGCAACGAATAGTTTAATCGGCCTATACACTTGCTCCTAACTAGGTCGCGTGCCAGCGCATCGCACATCGCTCGGGACATGAAAGAATTTCAGTTTAAACTCCCGCAAGGGATAAAACCCCGGAAACACTGAGTTCAAGCAATGGGAGGGTAGATTTTTGTGTTTTATTTCGGTTCCGTTTGCTTCCGTCATCATCGCACAGGACCGCGTTTGCAACCTGAGTCCGATCGGTTCGTTAACCGCAATGGAAACCTGCCCGAATCCATCGCTAACGAGACGCAAACTAATAATTTATCGAACCGAATGCCGCACTTTGTGAGAGCGTGCACGTCCGCCATCGATTATGAAGGCGGCAAACCACCGCATCATCCCTCTACACCGCCAGTACGGGGCAGGAGCGGAAAGAATCAACCAAAATTCTTGAACCACCGCCACCACCACCACCACCATGCTGGGTCGCGATTCTCGCCTGAACCCCCGAGCGAAAGGGACATTGGTTCGCGTTGTCCGATGGTAATTTTATGCAAATTATCGGCAAACAAAACATCAGCTCAAATATTTATTCGATAAATTCCTCTCGTCGGTTATCTTAAACGGTGTCTTTACTCTTTCACGTCGTATGGGATGCGGATCGACGTTGCGGCCAGGCCGCCAAAACCGCGGTCGGGAAGGACGCCGAGTCCGGGAAGAACATAACACCTTCGGTCATACCATTTAGGACGCTATCCGTGAAGCTTGCGGTCGCTGGTGGGAAGAAGATGAATTGGGCACATTCTACGGGTACATAATTTAGCAGTGGCGGAAATATCTATTGCCATTCGGCAAGATTTATGAACCGGTGTGGGGCTGCACTCGGACGGGTAATCAGCAAGGACCGGAACGCGGCACACGCGGACGGACGCGGTCAAACCCCGGGACCGATTAATTAATGTTCTCCAAACCGTGTGGTTTGCGTCTTCGCGCCCATTATGGCGTCATCGAAGCATGGCCAGCTAACGCTGGATAAGCGAAACAATAACTAAGCACAAAAATGCAAAACTCCAAACACAGCTTAAGGTGTTAAAAACTGTCTCGCGACGTCTTCGTCACATACAATCCGCGAGAGATTGATCTTAAACCAGTTCCAACCAGGCTGCTGAATGTTTATTAAGCTGTTTCTTCGTCGTTGCTCGCCTCGCCTCTCAGAGTTACACAGCCCAACGATGGCTGGATAGACGACGACGGTATAATCCAGCATTTGTCAAAATGTTTACAGCGCTCTCGCAAATACGCTAACCCGCTTATACGGTGTAGAAGGGATGGAAGTTCAAACATATTCCACGAAAGTTCCGTCACACAGCCAGCCAACTTAAAGTTTGCTAAGTACGTTTAACATAAAATGAACCCTTCCATACCCGTTCGTTCGTGGGAGCAATTGCTGGAACCTTTTGATTATTACCCACCGTGTAGATATTGTTGCCGAGGCGAAGTCGCAGCGCTCGTAAGCTGCAGTAGTTATGAGCCATTACCATCCGGATGTCTAGATAAGCGGTCCAATTTTCAACAACCGTGCCTTCGTCTTCGTTTTGTTTCGTGGATCAACCTGTGAAACTCTCTGTCGAAAGGAAAATTGTATCTGCTTTTATGTATTGCGGTAATGGTATGATGAAATGGGTCAACCGGTGTAAAACACATGATAATTTATTGAAAGAAGCACCACTTATACCTTAAAGTTTATATGGTTCAACTTATTTTATACAAACTGTGCCAGAATAATTGACAAGTCATTTGGATTAAAAGCAACCTCATTCAATTTGAATATGTATTTAAATTCTTTGCAACATGAAATAGGTTGTGGAGTAATACATTTCATTACAATATCTGTCTCTCAATACACTTAGAAATATAGAAAATCTGTAATGTTTTGGCGTGTTAAACTATTCTCTTGGTTAGCAAAATATTCATCCATTTTTTTACGCTTTTTTAGTTTTGGAGATTCTCAAAACCCAGTTGCCACTTTTTAGAAAAATTCTCCAACCTGCAAATGTTTTTTTGATTTCTTTATTAATCATAGTTTTTTGTTGGCTACTGCACCTCGGCAAGCTTTGATTCATTGCTTATAAGTAAGGTATTCGCTCGTCGGCCGCGCCCATCGTGTGCAAAGGAGCCAAATGTTACGGTTATCAACACAAGACGTAGCAACGTTTTGCATGCAATGTGCAACACCGAAGCACACGCCAAAGGCACACACTAACACTTTTTCCACCCTCACCGTTCTCCATTCTTTCCTCCGCGCTGTAAAACCGAACCGGAGTGAATTTAGATTAAATCTGAAGTTCATTTACGAGCAATATGTTTGCGCACCGTGCGCACACCACCGTCACCGTTGGTGCGTCTAAAATGTCCTTCATAACAAGAGGCACCTCCACCGTACCCAAGGCGCTGCCATCGGATCGAGTACTTCGCTGGGCGCATAGTCTCTCGGGAGCATAAGTAACTTTTCCGCAAACCGTACCGTGCGAGCGGACGGGACCGGGAAGCGCGCCACCGATTCGCCTGTTAACACGCCTGACGATGCCGATACAGCCTGGTGGAGCTGGTGTTGGTGGCGTTCCGAAACTTGGCCGCGCCAACGCTAGTGCGCTACAAAGTCAACTCTTGCTCGCCCCGTGCCAAACGTGTTGGGAGGTGCCAACCATGGAAAAACATAGCGCCCACCTAATAAGTGCAGTAATTATGGTTCCGTGCACACGGAGCGAGTGTGGCGCTTTGTTGAGTAGAGTCGACGCGGTTTTTTGTGGGTGCCGTTGGTTCCACGCTACTGTTGCTGCTACTGCTGCTGCTGTTGCCAAGAACCTTCCATCTTGGCTCTGGGAAGCAACTAAAGAGCAGCTACTGTTCCACCTCGCACTACTAGCGCACATGACACGACGCTGGTTTTCGTGTGTATGTGTGTTTTTTGCCTCTGTTTGCCTGCTAAAAATTTAACGCTTGCTTTATGAAACCTGCTTGGGTGGAAAATTGATACGAGGTTTTTGTCGGTGTTTTCATCCTCTCTTGGGGGAGTTGGGTACGGTCTGATGTGGCGGAACAGCAGTCGGTTCCGCCAGCGATGGTGATGGTGTGCTCGTCTTTCCATGCGGCAATTATTAATGGTTATCATTGTGGTAATTACGATACAAAACGCTGTCAGATACGCGACGTGGTACGATGCAGCATTATGATTCGGTGAAGCGTACACCGGTATACTCTATCGTTTCCACTACACGAGCGTTTGGAGTAGCATGAAAATGATACCATCTAAGAAAGGCTCTAATGAGAATCTAATGTTTAACAAACCGAGTGCACCATGTTTTGTGATTGTATGTACTTATAGCTAACGTATTTATTTTAAATATAAATTAAAAATTGAATACAACCATTATTAAACCTTCTATCAAACGATAAGAGTGCGATAGAGTGAGTCCGATCAGCAAACGAGAGCAACAAATGAGTCATTTAAATTGATGCTTTTAAAAATTCGAACACTTTCAACGCTACCCACACGTAATGTCTAAATCATGTTCTCATCACGATTTATTGACAGGTTTTAGGACCCGGCTGCCATGTGTACAAGGAAAAGTTCACCGAACGGATTGAGTACCACCACCCGGTGCGGTGGAAAGAAGTGAGGAAAAAAAGCTCACCGTTCCACCAATGGCCACTCATCACAAACCCCAAACCGTGCTGCCACGGTGACATATACAAATATTTACGGTCATGAACGGAAAAAAGTGGTACGGGCGCTCGTAAAACGCTCTAGTTTTACAACTAGGAAAATATGTAATAAAAGCATAAAACTTTTAATGACAGCCAGCTAAACGTCCCGGACTGCTGCATGGCAGGTAGAGCATGGCGGAAGAGCACTAACTCACCGACAGTTGCCAGATGTAGTGTGCGAGAGCCAGCCGACATTTTGTCAGCCAGCACTGAACATAGAACTACCACTGCCCGGTGCGTAGAGCAAATGTTCGTTCTTATGGAGCCGGTTCCCGAAATGGGGTAGCTTTTTTACTAGCTTTATTACTTTCAGAACCTACAACACCATGTGGAGCATTTTTTGGGTAATTCTTTAAGACGGGGGGCCGCGAAATATGATTTCCAAAAAGTAATAGTTTTACATCCAGCGTGTCACAGGGTTTATTTTATCTATTTCTGGTCTTGTTAGTGCAGCGTGTCCTGCATGCTGGACAGCAAATAAAATAAAAAATAAAACATAAAAAACCGGTAGCGGCATCTCAAAAAGCTAGAGACGAAAAGTACATAAAATGCAGCCAAAAACTCGATCTGGCACGTTTTATGTGCTGTTTAATTTAATATGAGCCGGATTTTATATTCACTCCGCATCACCGCAATGAGCTATTACATTGGTTTTCCTCGAATCTGGCACGGCGTCTATATGGGCAGGTGGACAGAGAGCGAGTGAACAAATGACACAATTGCTGCACAAGGTGAAAAGTGTTCGGTCTGTGTTCGGTCATCTATCGGACCGGAACGACGGATTGAGAACTACCCTTTTAAAGCAGCGACATTCATAAAGTTCACTCGTCAAAACCAAGTGCTTCAGTTGATGTTGAGTTGTGGAGTTCACGAAACATTTAATGACTAACTACTCGGAATCGTGTGAAATTGTTGGCTGTGTCTTTGGAAGAGGTTACTAGGAATGAATCGTTTTGGAAGACGTAAAATGATATAAACCGTACTTTATTTTCAAGAGATAATTTTAAATTATCTATACCTTTAGGATAGTTTAAACACTACTCCCTCAAACTGTTCATGTATTTTAACTTTCGTCACATGTTGTTAATATTTTAAACATTAATGTTGAACGAAAAACAGAAGAAATTTTCCAAAAGTAAATTTTTTTTACAGCTAAATATTTGTTATACATTTACTTTTTGATAAATAATGTTCCGGCTTTAAATGCTTGAAAATTTAAACTGTTAATTTAAATTTCAATTTTTTAACTGTTAATTTAAATTAATTACTTGAACATCCTGACTTCATGTTTTCTGCACGTTAAAAATTTATGTAGAATATCCTGTAATAAAATAATTTTTGTTAATTCTCTAGACTATCTTTGGATGCTTAAAAATTTCAAAAACTGAATTGGCTCCATTTGTATATCTCACCACGTAATGTTTTCTTGATATTGAATAAAAAAAACCAAAGTGCGATGTTTTTCCAAATCTTCTCAAATTTCAAGCATGTTTCCGTTTTCTTTGAGTTTCCCCGCACGCCACACGCTTCCACTGCATCCCATACCCCGCCAGAGAAAGACCGATTTTGACCGATTCATAGGCGTATGTTTGTAGCCCCCGCATGGTATTAGTGTCAGTTACAGATACTTCCAGTCGATGTTTCTTGGCTCACGGTGGGATTGACAGGCGTGCTAAGAAGTGACGCCAGCGGAGAATGCGATCAAGGTGGGTGATTAATTATAGATATGAAGTTTTGTGGATGGACTTGTAGACGGTGGGTTGGGGATTAAGCGCTGCTGCAGCCACGCGGTGGTGTCCCATGTGGTGACAATGTGACATCCACAAACGCGTCCCTCCACTTTTGCCGTATTAATTACTCCCAGATTGATTGATCTGTGACGCCCTCTGGTGAATAGGGCGCACGTCGTTCCGATGGCGATAAACTGTTTTGTCAGTTGTAGGCCCCCTGAAGGTACGTGCCGAACATCTTGGTACGATCCGAAGAGCATCTGAGGAGCTGATAGAGCCTTCATCTGGGAATGTGAAACCCACCCGGAATGGAGCATCTTATCCCGCTTACCAAAAACAACGAGAGAAAACAACATTTCCGACTTTTCCTGCAGTAATCCTGGTTTACAACATTGTAAGACGCGCGATGCAGGAACTGTTTTCCGAAAATTCCCATCCAGTGTGTGTCAATCCGTTCGAGCGTTCTTTCGACACGGCATGTGCAAGATTAAGATTCGATACATTAGAATGAGCTTCACTTTTCAGCACGGCATGCATCACCGTGGCTTAGCCGTTAGCAGCCAATTTTCAAACCAACACAATAAAACTCTGTCAACATGGGGCACCAACCGGATCCACGCAGTCAATTTCGGCGACAAGAAAGATTTTCCCCGCGAGGCTAAAGCGTGTAACATCGCGCGGGAACGCATAAGCATGTGAGTGATGGCCACCGCGGTATCATTTTTCAAGCTCAAGCTTTGGCGGTTCCCGAACGATGAACAGAGCAGAGATTTTTTTTTCGCTCCTTCCTATTCAACGGCTCCGATGAGTGTTGCCTGTTTTCGGATAATTTAAATTGATGCTAATGGTGTGCTTAAGGGGTTAAGCAGCAAAACGAACGAACGAGCAAGGTGTGAAATTGCCCATGAGACTTTGCTTGAAAGCACCGCAAAGGCAAAGATTGCGTTTAAGAGCGGACCATGTCGCAGTTTCTTTGCCACCTTTGAGCTGGCAGGAAGTGGTAAGAAAATTAATTTAAAACCAAGGAGATATATGGTTTTGACCTAGTGATATACGAACCGGGTGACCTAAATAACCACAGAGGTTGCTGAAGAGTGCGTGTGTTGAGTTCAACGATAGTTTTTCTTTCGACGTAACAAATGACTGTAATTGTTGAAACCAAATCTTGCTGAAGTTAATGACTTTATACGCCTTAAGAAATTCAAATAACCTAAGCAGCAATAGTTGAACACAAGATTCTAAACAAACTCAACTTTAGCTCTTAAATGTGCCGTATGATTGCGCTAAACTCAATTCAAAACTCAATAAAAAACAGACAATTAATACTAAATTAATAAAATGAAAACATCAAACCAAATAACATTCAATTAAAGCTATCATTAATAAAACTGGATGAAGAAATGATACAATGTGAATTAATGCAAAATCCAAATTGGTTGAAAAAACTTGCCTCCTTCTTACAAGTCAATGTTGAATCGTAACGTCCTTCACTAGAAGAATTTCATAATTATGAAAGAAACAAAATTACAGAAAGAAACTGACATTTCTATTTAAAAGACGCTAACGATAAAATTGCCATCCGTCACGTGTATAGAAAAAAAAAACTCACGCAATAATTACTCATTCATCTGTCTTGCACGTGACGGTTCGATTTCAAAAAACCCTCTTGCGCGACACATCGCGCGCGGCAGCAATTTTTAATCGATTAGCGTCAGTTTTCTAGGCAGATTAGCACCAAAAACCGAGAGCCGAGAGAAGAGCCGAAAATGACAAACTCCGGAACACCCAAGCGCGGGTTCTGTTCCTTACAAACCGGTCATTATTAACAAATTTATTATTGCTTTCCAACCAAAAGTAGCGAACGGAATGGTCCCGGGCGAGGCAAGCGAAGCAACATAAGAACCATTGGTGGTGGAAGGGTTTTGTCTCCGGAAAGCAGCCTCGTAGCCTATTTGTGGACGAAAAATAGAACCAGCCCGTATCTACTCTAATTTGATTTCGGGGTAGACCGCGTGCGCACACGCACACACCACCGGATGCTAGTAACAAGAAAATCATTAGCTATGTGTGGAAACGAGAAATTACACCTCTCCGCGTACGCGCCCAAAATTTGAGCGTTCCCTGTGAAACGGCGTGAGGGCGACGCAGAACGTGGCACCGTCGAACCAAGACGAAGAACTTAATTATGATTGTGTGCACAATTACAAAATTTAATAAACCCCGTCGCCTCGGTCCCTCCGTCCCTCGGTACCAATGGGTCGATTTTGAGATTGGGGTAAGAAACACGCGCATGGGCCAATTCGGGAGGCTTAAGCTTGGAAAATGTCTAGAACGCTTGTTAGTTTTGTCAAGCGAAAGCCATCAGCCGTAAATGAGCATAAACTCCCGGCTCGTCAGTATTAACGACACAGTCTTCGCCTCTCATCCCTAGCTTCGTTTCATCGTCGACTACTGTTCTGTAGCGAAACGGGATGTAAAACTCCTTACACGTTAATCGTTCACTTCCTCGGGGTTGATTTACAGTAGGCTTCGAGGACAAAGTTGGTGGGCGGTATACCCGCGTAGGTCACAATTGCCGATGTCGCTTCTTCACTACCGCATTCGGGACGATACCTTGCCGTCGTTCATCTCTCGACTGGAGGCTTCTTACGAGCGCAGGACGCATTCTGCCCGCGGTCGAGGTTTATTTGAGCAGTAATCTTCTGTCATCTTTGGGAGAAATCTTTCTCCCACCGAAGATTTCGCGTCCATAGGGATGTCCCTTGAACGTTGTCGCAATTTGACGCAGTGTTTCGCTTCGTTTGGTTGCTCGCTGCCGCTGTCGTTTTATACCAAACCTAATCCCAGACCCGGGCGCTCTGACGCGGCAAAGCTGTGTGTCACGTGCAGAACACGCGCTAATGTTGCATTACCGTCCGGTGGGTTGGAGTGTTTTCGATCAGCGAACAGCCGAGCAGTTTGATAGTTGCTGCAGATGCTGCTGCTGCTGCTGCTGCTGCAAAAACCATGGGCACTCTTGTTACAGCTTTGGGAGACAAATTAAAGAGTTTCGAACGAAGGAAAACCCGACCCCGCCGCTTGCCATTCGTTACTGTTGACAATTTAACGGTGGATTAGGATGGTACCGAGACGATTCTGGTACGATCGAGTAACAATTTTTCCCACCCCATCATGTCTGTGGAAGCTTGTCTGAAGTTTAAAAGGAAAAAACGCACACATTTCAAAACCTAACCTCCCGTTGGCGGATTAGGTCGCACCACGCACCAGTGAAAACGTACAGCCCGTGTCGAAGCTTAGGATGGATCGAACCGGAGTGCACCATTTACTTGGGTGAAAATTTACTAGTGCACGAATTTAAATAACTACCATCGGATTTGGTGGCGTCGCGCTGCTTGTTAAGTGCGTCGTAAGCCAATGTTTGTTTGAAGTTTTCGATGCGCATTTATTTCCTAAAGGCAGACGACGATGTGGGAATTTGCATTTCAAGCACGTGGTGTCTTTTTCAGTTTACCAACAAGAAGGACTCAGTGGAAGGTATGGTTTTGATTGAGAGACTGCTGGCGCGTATTGTTTGTGGTTGATAATGTGAATGTTATTGAAGAAGGTAGTTTATAACGCACACTTTTATTGGTCGACAATAAGGCACCTTATTGAATAAAAATTTAAATAATAATTTTGAATTTTGATTTTTATTTTGATTTTGATTTTGATGAAAAATTTTTAATACTCCATTAAGAAATTTACGACAAAAACGTCATTTTGTACAATGTATAAGCTATACATAAAATTTAATATTTCTGAACGACATATTTTTTACAATATTTAAATCCTTTCGCGAACTTTTTAAATACTTTTCAAGTAAAAATTTGTTATTATTCTTGCTGAAAAACTATTTTAATAATATGTTCATATAATTTGCTTAGTATCTAGTAATCGACATATAGAGCGACGTTGTACACTTTTTTCTGTTATCTTTTTTCTCACCGAAAATGTCGGTATCAGCATGTCTAGTGCAACGAAAGACACTCACTATGAAAATTTGATCTCCTTCTGCCAGTCGCAGGCCTTTGAAGCGGAACGGTAGAATCGGAATACGACACTGAAAGAACATCTTACACGCTACACAATGCAGCAAGAGGTTCGTCCTGTTCGAAAGTCGGCCAATGTTTAAGGATTAAAGAATTAATAAGCCTATTTTTCAAGTTACTTCCCAAGCAGCATGCAGCAAAAGTGCCGCCTCGGACCACCATGGCCTGGCCCGCCTGTGTGTTTGAGAAGAGGAAATATTTATTTACAAATTCATGCATGTGTGACTTTGGGACCAGATAGTCAAAAAACGAGCCGAATCCGAAAGGATATCGTATTATCTTGCACTTCCTTTTCGAAGGACGACGAAGGACCTCACTGGGTGGTACAGTTCCGGTGCCGCGATCACGAACGCTGGCCTTGACACGATCCGGTGCCAGGACGTGGTGCCTGGTGCGTCGGTGATTTCCTCTCCGGCGTAAATCATGGCGTTTACTGTTTGTTGGTTTAATGCTGAGGAATAAATATGTTTGCCCACGACCCGAAGGACAGCGGATTTGTTTGTTGTCTCGAATCGCTCGTATTGTCACGTTCGAGTGTTCGTTCAGGCTACCGGGCGTAACCGGGCGACACAAAGTAAAGAAAACGGCAATGCCAACAGCTTCTGTGGGAATGAAGAAAAATAAAACGCACCGTTCGCAGGTGTACAACAATTTTTATGGATTTTTGTTTCAATCCTGATCTACGTGATTGTGTAGCTGGTGACCAGTGGAAATGAAACACTTTCCGTCGCTGTTTAATGATACGTTCAGGAATGTAGATTCGAAAAGGATATGTTCATTGTAATAAAACAAATATTTCAAACTTTCCTTTGTGCTCGATCAATTTGTTTTTATGCAGACAAACATAGTTCAGTTAGCGAGAGTTATCACACTGTACAATACAAAAAAGTATCATACAATATAATACAAGATAAATGCAAGCGGAAACTATCACATTTTTTTATCTTTAAATTTATTTAAGTTATTACAGCTCATTTAAAAAAATAAGTATACTCGTGTACAGAAACTGAAACACCAAAACTATATAAAATGTTTCAAATTATTTTTTCTGTTATATGTTTTATTTAACGTACATAATGTTTTAAATCTTCTGTGGAAGAAATTGTCATTTTCAATGCAGTTGTCACTAGTCTTTTGCTGAACATGCTGATCTATAATAATTATATATGGAAAAAATTGATGAATGCAAAACATCAAATCTACTGATATTGTGTAATCAATCTCTGAATTCAATTGCTGATTGCATATAGTATGTTTTCCTGTCACATAAAGTCTTCCTGTCTCTTTACAGAATTTCTGACATTACAGAAACAGAAGAACAACTGTAAAAAAAGTTCCACGTGATGGTCAGCGAAAACAAAGTACTTGACGAATTTCCCTCTTCTACTGGTAATAAGCAGAATTGGCATCTTCATCTTATCATCATTCTTTATCAGCTTTAAATGACAAAACTTAAAACACGATCTAACTACTAAGACCCAATTTCTACAAAGCAATGAGCGCATTTTTCGTAAAGAAATAAATTAATAAAATCATTTACTTCACGAAGAATTCCCTTAGATAGTCCAATATCTATATAGTACATATTTTGAATCAACCGTTAAGTATATAAATAATGTACTTATACAATACATATTTTGAATACATAAGTTTGAATAAAATAAGTATATGTTGCAGCATTGCTAGTTACCGGCACTGATCACAGAAGCAGGATCCTAATTGTTTACACGCACAGATTGCTACACGGCACATAATTGTATCCCAAGGGCATAACGTCATTATTAAATAAGACACAGTCTAATCATCCTTATTCATTTTCACGCAAGCAGAAGCTCGTTTTCTCGACGGTGACTTTATTCGCCAATCATTGTCATACGAGGGCAGCTTTCTTGTAGCAATCAGATTCACCAGATTTTTACACTATATCGCTACGAAACAACGCAAAAAGCACAACCGCACAGTGCCGCACTGCCTTCGCAAATCGCAAAACTCAGCTAGACAAGCGAAGACAACACTGAAGCGGCCCATTACCATCGTGCTGATTCCTAACCGGAATCTGAATGATTTCCATTATCTGATAATAACGTTGGAGCTCATTTTACCGTCCGTAATCTGATGCCGGTGGTGTTGGTGGTGCTCCGCCGGCGCGGGACCGTTTAACCGAAAGTGAGGCCTCTACAGTATTAAGTAATTTCATTTACAAGAAACAATCTTCCTCCATTTATTTATTTTCATTTAGCAACCGACGCCAGCCCGCACTGCCGATCGTTGCCGCGGGCCCTAACCTCGATCAGGGGCTAATAAGACCGACGGAAGCCTTTGGTCTTGCGGAGAGCCAGGCCAAACACCATAAAATAAAATGAAACCAAATGATACCGATGGAGTGTCGCGCACGCTACTGATATTACGACCGACCGGCACGAAACACCAGACCATCCGGCCTACAGGGCCAGACTGTGCCGGGAAGGTGCGCACATTACCGCTGGCTGCTTGGCAGGATGTCTCATTATGGCAGCGGCAAGAGACAGCAGATCGCCGGCACATGGATACACAGCCAGCACCGATGGACCTCCCGCAGGCTTTCATTAGCATTTTCGATGGGCTACCGAGCAGTGCACGCTGTAGCTGGAGGAGGTAGTGGAACGCTGAGATAGAGAGAGAACAAATTTATTGTCACAATATTGCACTTTCCTCTGTGTACAACAGCGGGTGAGAGGACTGAAGCTGGTCGCGTGGGTCGAGGTGATTTGGAGCATTATGAACTAGTACACATTTCACTCCGGGCTGGGAAGTGGACATAAATGCTACCGGCATACCAATTTAATTTTGTTGAGTGAGCTACTGAAAATTTAAAAACACAAAAAATATTTGTATATGTTTTGATGTTTCATCTGGATTCTGGATATTCATGTTATTTTAAAAAAAACGTTGCAAAGAATATTATGTAACAATATTGAAATTAACTAGAGAATAAAAGAACGTTATTATATTCATTAATAATTAAACAATTCTAGGAAGTAATGTATCGAAATTTTATTTTTTATTGACCATGTCCGTTAATTTCGAACAACTATTCCCAATGTATGGAAAAACAACAGCGAGCTACGACATACTGTTTATGTGGCATTCCTTTTCAATGGGTTATCGATGGCATATTTTTTTCATTTCCACCAGATCAGATATCGTATCGAAAACTCGTTACGATGCTGGGCGCCTAGCAGATGCCTATGGCATAACTTAACCCTATTTACGGTGTTATTTCTGGCTGAAATTTACTATCTTTATCTTAAGGTTTCTTTATATTTTTCCCTGGAACTAATATCAACTATCCGTGTGATAAATCTATTAAACACTTCTAGAATAAAGACCTCATGCCTTCTAGGATTGCTGAGACAATTGCGCTCTTTTCAATTATGCAACAAATGTACTCTTTTACACTAAATTACTCATCCTAAGATGAACCGTCCAGAGTAGGATAACGACTACCTAAAGGAGGCCGGTATGGTCGCTCGGAGATGGCGATTAAGATGATAAACGCAAACATCAAATGCTAATTTAAAGACCATCATCACCGCTATCTCCTTCATCCTCGCCGTTATTTTTTCCTAAATAATCGTTTGTCTTCGCGGCAACGCCCGACGCCCCTTCGTTCCATTTGCGCTCCAGCACGGGCTACAGAAGCTCCCAGGATCTTGTCCGCCTCTGAAGGCACAATATAAAAGGCTAGAGAAAGAGAGAGAAAGAGAGAGAGAGAGAGAGAGAGAGGGAGAGGACAGGCGGATGGAGAACCGACGTTGGGGGCGCATTATTTTCTGGTGCCAAATTAAATCTAACAAGGAGATAAAAATATTTTGATAGTGTCCCAGCTAATGACACGCCGCAGATGGGAAGTCACAGTGCGACAGCTCGCATAGTTGTCCTCTCGGTTATCCGAGGCCAGCGTGTCGGCAACCATGGCAAACGCTTTTTGACCGAACACGGCGAGCGAGCTTCCTTGCGCTAAATTTCCTCAGCACTTGTATATTCTGGGTGAACTGAACACACAATGGAAGGAACACACCAAGAGTCATATTCATCTCGGTTCCCATCGCTCAGTTCTGCCAACATCCGTTGTCATCTTTGTCGGTTGATGGTGAGCAAACAACAGCCTCCTGGGCTCGGTCTACCGTGCCGACACTAACAGGAAAAGATCTTCATCGTTGTCCACCTTCCATGCTCCAAGACGTTGGTTCCAAGTGAGTATGTGTGCTGTAACGCTTTGCAAGTCATGATTTCTCGGTGTTTCTCTAATAAACCTATTCCTTTGATGAAGTGTACGTATTACCCGGCGACATTTAACCCTCTTTTTCTCTCACCCTTTCTATCCTCACTTTTGGACGGATTGTGTCGCGGCAAAGTGGTTCGTTACTTGCTGCGTTGTGCTAACATTTAGCTACTGCCACCGGTCGAGGACTTTCCCGCCATCGCTCACTTGGCTCCGGAACGGTAGCGGAGTTTTTGAAGATGCTGCTAGGTTTTCTTTCCGTTGTTCCTTTCAGCACAAGATGAGGGCTATGTAAACATCAAGCAGCAAAGAAAGCAGTGCATGCAGGTCAAAACGGGAAAAATCACCGTCGCAGTGCATGGAAAGCTCCGGAACTGCTGGCACAATAGTGAAGAGTAACTTTTCCCGGACTGGGTCGAACAATAGTGTGGCAAATAGTTAGCTTGGCCACTGTTCGCTACTATCTTGTTAATCTTAATGATAAATACATACAGAGGACGGGAAATTCACGGAACGAGTTCAGATTGTTCAAGTACGGAAATTCTCACAAGGATTCTTATCTGCTCACCACGCTAGAAGAATCTTTGTTTGAAGCGACCCACTTACAGCAAATTATACACAAATAAATCCCAGTCAATCTGCGGCAAATTTATAACGAATACAAATAATTTCATCAAGCGCTATTTGTTTGGTTATGACAATTAAGCAAATTATTGCTAAAAATACCGATTTTATAGGAAAATATTTCTTGTTCGTATTATAACTAACAAAATTGTTGTACGAGCAGTGGGAGAATGCCGCAAATTTTAGCGTTTGTAATGAGTCTATGATATCCCATCCACCAAAAAAGCAAAATAACTATTAAATTATTATAGTTCATTTCTATTTGATATCAAGCAATATGAAAAGGGCTTTTTACGAAAAATGCACACATCTTTTTTTTATTTCTTAGGGACGGCCTGGAAGTATTGTTTAAAAACGCACACAACTATTGTGGGATCCTTGTGTACTATCAAACCGTAGAAAAGGCTCAAATCATTTCAAGTCTGTTTGCTGCTTTTTAAAGTTACTCGCACTTAAAGGAAACTAGTAGGAAGGACAAGAATAAATATTTTTAAGCAATCAATACATGTTTTTTTAACTACAAAGATTCTTCAGTGGAAACGTGAAAATATCTTGCCTCAAACATATTTCTTTTTGTATTTATCCACACACTTGGAATGATTTATTAGCATTGATATAATAATATTGTTAGAAATGTATGGTTTCAAATACGTCAAACATAAGCATCAAATCATTTTATTATGAAAATGCTCACCGATCTAAAAAAACCTCGAGTTAATTCATCTAGAACAGATCTAAATTTGCTCTAAAACTAAAACACATTATTTGCTTAATAATTAAGCATTTGTTATTAATATAACTAAACAACAATATTATAAGACAACAATAACAATAATTACGAAAATTATTTAATCAAAACGATAATTTCAGAAGAGTTGCACTAAGTTACACAAAAATGTCACAAAATTTATCTTTTCCATTCGAAAACGCCAGCGGTTTTGGTAAGCTTGCAAAGCGATTTGATTCAGAACATTTCTATTTCTTCCGCATGTGTGGCAATAGCTGCTAGCTTCTCCAACATATGCGGTTGGAGCTAAAGGTAAACGAATGAGATGGGTTCATTATGTGGCTTTTGCGGTCTCGTTCGCCAAATACTCAAGTTAACCACTGCCACCAGAAGCAAACAGGCAAAAGTCGGTAGCAGCATCACAACCAACTTGCCGCGGCTGGGAATGAGGTAAGGTTTTACTACTCGGGGCACCCTGTCGCATCCACTTCTACTGTTCAAATGGCAACACCAAGCAAGCAAAACACAGTCAAAACGACTCGCGTTCGCGTCGGCAAGTGGCCTGATTTTGCGGCCAACGCAAAAAGTGGAGTACGTTTTATTAAACACAAACGCGACGATACGATACGGTGGCGGCCGCAGTACACTCGCCCTGGGCGGTGAGCGCACGCTCCTACGATACGCCGGCTCTGTGTACGATCAAAGCATGAACTCGTCATAAATCAAAACATAAGGCCTTCCGAAACTTTCGGCAGATAGCATGCAGGACCGTTTCCCTCGCGACGATTATTGCCCCGGACGGGGAAGGGGAAAAGTCGTACATAACTCTTTTTACGTTCCAAACTTGCCAACCCAGTGCCTTCGGCGTGACATGCCTTTTCCAATCTAGGCAGGCACCTTTGCTTAGCCTACACCACTAACGGTGCGGTTGATATTAGACGTGGAAATCCATAAATAATGCATGCGCTAAGAGCCCATAGATGATAAAACAAATGTCCTTTCTTGTTTGTACGTTTATAATAGGCCCACTGCACTGTTTAGTTAAGGGCTTCCTGTTTACGGAATCTCGCTTGAAAGGATTGTCAGGAGTCTGTCGTTTAACAGGTTAACTCGTATTAGAATACATTTGAAGGAGCTCAAAAATCCCATTAATAACTGTTCAATTTCAAAATTTCTATCATTATTTAACAAAAATTAAAACATGTTTCGATAGATTGCCAAAATCTTGCTGTCTCGAAGAGTTGGCCTAACAAAATTTAACTAAATACAAAAACATAATGGGTGCAACTTTTTTGAGATTTTATATTTAAATCACGAAATAAATTTTTCATCATATTTTCACGATCAACGGTCCCTAGAGCAAATCTCTGTAAACAATCCAAATAGCAACAGAAATGGCAAATTCACTCCCCCATGGATTTGTTTTTGAAATTTGTTTTCTAGCTATCCCCCATTCCAATGCATTTCTTTGATGTTTTCGTTAAAATAAATTACTTTTATCAACGAAACTGAGCACCGCACGCCACAATTACCCTACAACACAGAGGGGTTAATAGTTGTTTTGAGGCGTTACAGCGTCAGGGAAAAGAAACGCACGCATACAAATTACAATACGCACAGTTACCAATGCGTTCTGCCGATGGTCCTGCAGTAAAACCTCTCTCTCTCTCTGAAGCAATATAAAAGTATAAGAGAAGGGCGCATCGTTTTTTACTCGGTATCATCGAATTTAACATTTTTGATCTCATTAGACTCTTTTATGGTGAAATTAAATCGAATCAGTCGTATTGGAGTGAGGGTAGAGTGCAACGATGATTGTCCTGTAAGTGTAAAAGAGAAGCAAAAAATATATGAAAAACTGTTCTGGTCTCCGAGATGCGTCATACGGCGCCACGTTTCGCATACATATGCTTCGCTCCCTAGCGCAACATTATGTTCACGGTGCGGTACACTCTTCGATTTGCCCACCGCTGCGGATCGATTTCGACGACATACTGCTTCGGGCTGCGAAAAGGCAGATGTCTATCACGTACATGGTTATGTTCTTTACCAGCTTACAAACCCGCCAAAGGAATCGTTTTTTTTTTGTCCCTTCCTCGAGCAACCCCTCGCGCTAAGTAACCGTGAAGGACACGCACCCCTTGGGCGTGTAAATTTTTGAATTTGATTTTCTCCCAATACCCCTATGCCAACCCTTCCCCGTGGCAAATGTGTAAAGTACCACTGTTTAACGCTCGTTGTTCTCTTCGTGGGGAAAATAGCGTCCGAGTGTGGCATGCAATGTGACTGAGCGTAGCCGTGGAAAAAGGGGTGCTCAACCCTTCGCCCAGCGAAGATTTTCATCGGGAGAGAATTCCTGCGAGGTCCTATTTGGTTGGTCCGCGTACGACAAATCGATACAGGAAATGAAACCACACGCTGCGGTAGGACAGGGACCCCCCGGGGAGGGATAGAGCGAACTCAAATTTATGATACAAACGGTGGGTTTTCCTTGTGTCAAAACAATGCCCGGCGATGAAACGTACCCAGAAACAGAAGGGGATCAAATATTACTCATACAAACATTCTACCCATAACTTTTCCGCTTTCTGATGCGACTGCGAGTTTCACGCGACCAGCAACCCTCGAAACCAAGCTTTACCTAATTGTTTTACATGATATCGTTTCCGTGCTTCACGCACTGTCAAAAGCGAGCAGAAAGCGAGCATTTCACCTGCCAAGTAATTGTAATTTTCCGACGCACAACAAATGCTTAAGCCAATCCGTCAAAAAACAATGACACCCCGTCAATGCTGATAGCTTCCATCCTGGTTGGTGTGGGTGGTTTGTTGAGCGTGCCGCCCTCTTTTCTGTTACAAATCTGACTACCACACCACATTTTCCCCACGCAACACCTTTCATGGAACGAATCACAAGCTCTTTGGACGTCTGTCATGTTGAATGAATTTTACCGTCAAATTAAAGAACAATTTCTACCGGCATTAAATTTCAAAGGTTGACTTCACTTGAGACGAAGACCTTGCTCCCCGCAGTCTCATCTCGGGTTAATATTTACACCCAGCGCCGTCGTCATCGAGACAATCAGTATTATCAGCTGTATTACCCCAAGGCATACCGTTTTCTTTAAGAGTGTGTCTCTTTCTTGCTTGTCCGACTAAACTACTGCGCTGAGTCTGTAGGTAAGATTAAACATTTCCGTTTCAATGTTTTTCGTCCTGAACGGCACCCTCCGGGGGCGTCCGTTGCCTGATGGTGTTCCGGGACGAGATTTTGGCGAGAAACATTCGCGGATACATAATGATGGCCAAGGTTTGCTGCTTTCTTTCGTAGCCGCTGTTTATCGTCAACGTCTTTTGTTTTTGTGCCAACTGTCCAAGGGCGGATGATGTTTTACCATCTATCAAGCATAAAATGAAACGTAAATATTTCTACACTTTTCGCAGCAGAAGGACGATTGGAAAGGTGACAAGGAACAAAGGCCATGGTTTAGGTTGACGAAACGTGAAGATTTTTTTTCGTGAGGTTAATGGAATAAAATGATACATATTTTTTCCAGGTGAGTAATTTTGTCTTTAATGGGTAAAAACGAAATGCTTTTATATTTTTGGAGTCAAAATATTTGAATGAAGTTAACGAACATAATATGAATGAACGAACATGAAATGAACATAAGTGAAACATAGTGAAGATTAAAATTTAGTACTTGAATTTGCCTTTGGCTATATATTTTCACTCTGAGAGACTTACTGTTGACATGACTTCTTTTTTGTCACATTTAAAAATTGGTACCTAATATTGATATAGCCTGCTTTCTTAAATTGATTTAAGTTGAGTAATTAATAAAATCATCAACGTAAACAATATATTGAATGAATGAATGCATTTTAAGACTTCTGTAACTAAGCATCGGTTAAGTTTCTAGTTTTTCATTTATTATTAATTCATTCAATTGATTTAAATTATCAATAGCATTATTGTATAATAATGGCTAAGTTATTCTGGTTTGGAATTTTCCGTTTTAGGTAAATAATTAGATATTGAATTAACAAATATTTTAACTATCTTATTCCAGCATAATAAAATAAAACAAAGTGTTTGAAAATGTATTCAAGTTCAAATAATATCTATCAAAATCCCTGGGCGAAATCTTTATAAAATTTATATCAGTTATGATCAACAAAAATCAGATAATAATAATCGAACGCAATAATCGTAATACGAATAGCAGTATTGTCATCGTAGACCATGTTTGGTTCCTTTATTCATGTTTTTCATTCGCTGTTGATCATTCCTTCACTAAGCAAGTCTCATTAAATTCTTTTAAAGCGTATTTTGAATAAAAACTTATTTAGGACTTCCGTCGGAGATCTCTACCGGAAATCATTTGCAGGCGAGTGATTGAAGATTCGTTACCGTACAGGTCTGACGCCTCTTTCCCTTGATCTCGACGAACCTCTCACAATCTGACAGCAACGCTGTGTGTGGCGTTCTGAACCCGGTGTCGTAAGTATTTGCTGCTAATTTAAATGTAAATGTTTATCCACTGGAGTGAATTGCTACTACATCTGAGATGCCAGGCTTCAGAGCCAAGCCTTCCATCTCACGGCTTCCCTATCCGTTGATGAGTCTTTCTGCTGTTGTCGACGCTGAAGTGGGGCCATCTCACGCATGCCACACACACACACATATACACACACTCACACACACACACACACACACACACATACACAGGTATGCTCTTAAGAATCTCAGCGTTTATGAACAACGAACACCACTTCACCGGCACCACTGGTGGCATTTTCAATGCCCGTTTGCTTCATGGTTCCTTCTGCCCTCCCAGGGCTTGCTGAGGGTCATTCTGTTAGAGATCAAACTGCAAAAAGAGGGAAAACTTGTCGAATTCATCATTAAGTTATTTTAATAGGCGTGAAATTATTTCAAGATGCCTAACCACGCCAAAACGCGTCAGGACTTTGCTGGCTGTATCAGTACCCTGGGCAAAATGTGTGTGGTAAAACAGAGAACAGCGCGTAACGATGAGCGAACCAGCAATTGGAATGCATGTTGGCGGTTCTCCTGCGGGCAAAGACGAGTGTCGCGCGCGCGTTCGCGCTCGAGCACTATCGTATCGCCGACCATCGCGGCAGCGGTCTGTCGCCGTGTTCCGTTCACGCGTTTTCTGCAACATCATGTTCTGCGTCGACAGCCTGCACCGACCGGTTGTAAGCCACTGCCGAACAGCGCGTTCTACCTTCCCATCGGGGTCACAAACGCGCTCGCGTATCATGATGCTGTTTCGACGGTGGCAATAAGTGAAATACCTAAACATGTTTAATTATCTCGCTCTCTCGACTCTCGGAGCATTCATTTGGGGTACCAATCGACCGTCTGTAGATCGAGATCGCGTCGGATCGTCGCGTAACACGGTGCACAGGAAAAAATTGCGGTTCGTATGTAGAACTTCGTGTAGTATGTAGCATAATGTGGAAAAAATTACGAGATTCAATCAATACATTTACCATTATACAATTTTGATGTAAAAAAGTGCGCTTAAAATTTATTCCTTCATTTTTTATTTGTTCGATTAGAGTACGAAAATTAAAAAAAATCGCATAGTGGATTATCAAGTCATTTCAAATATTTAATTAAATTATGCTTCAATATTTTTACTTGCTTTCGCTTGCTTGCTCGCCTGCTCTTTTAGGTGGATTTGACGGTCATCATACGTTATCATCAAAGGGTGTGGTTTATGTTGGGTGAATCACGCCGCTGCTGACTACTAGCGTTTCAGTCCTTTACCCGTGCATCATCTAGTACCCGTAGAACCGTTTAGTTCACGTGACCCAGGACTCGCGAGAAGTTTGTCGTGGTCGTTAAAATTGGAAACTCGCCGAGCGTGGGGTACAAGCTGTCTTCAAGATGTCACCTTTCGCCGTTTCCTTGGTGGTACTTCGGTATCAGTGCGGTTTAATCGCGGATCTTTCGCGGGCGGCTCACTTATTGTTCATCCCTGGCTTTAATTGAGCGTTGGCTGAGCCGTTGGAGAATACCGTTCGGCTGCCAGCATCATCATCGCACGCAGACCCAATCAACGCAGGGCGACCGTGAAAGTATATCTTTGCGATAAAGAGAATCTTGGAGCAAAAATTAACCAGAACGAGCCCCGGGCTCGTTCGGGTAGCTTGTGGCTTCTTTTCTCCGTTGACGGCATTCTGGAGCACGCCCGCACGCCCACCGACATGCTACTCCCAAAACCCTACACCCCACCAAGCGTTTGGAGAAAATGTGGAATTAAATTAGTTAAATAAGTCTCAGTGTCACCATTATGCAGCATTTTGTTAACCGTCAATGTTGACGCTCGAACGACCATCCCATAAATTAAGCTCCAACAGCGAGCGCGAACGTGAGTGATAAAAGAGGAAAAACTGGCAGCAGCGAGTATCGAAAGAAGACATCCAGGAACTACAGGCTCGCTAACACACTTCCTCAAACGAGCGGGTGGCCTCCCAATGCTATCGCCCGGCCAACCGATCGCAAGAGGGGCGTTTGTTGACGCGAAACGGTGATGACGTTAATTTATTTGCTTCGACTTCCCATTCCATCACCGACCGGAGATGTCCGTGATGTGGTCACTTTTCCGACAGTGTAACTGCTACAAACATGACCGGTTGGAGAATGAAATAGACCGTCAAGAATCAGCCACGAACAGCAGGGATAATGGGCAGATTGATACTGAACGGGAAAAAATTTGCATCATTCACTGGTGGAGAATACTTGGCTACAAAAGAACGAACCAAGGACTAAAGGATGTCTGTATATGGGCGACACTGAACTCATAAATATGTTTTGGTGAATTCTACGTCTCCTTCGGTGCAATTTATGAACATGGTTCGATCTTTAGAATATTTGCTACAGTCGTAAAAGGAACTGGTTAAATGAACTCTGTACAACAAATGTTAGTTTGGCCATACTTGTGCTTGACTTTAACGAGTTGAACTAGGCATAGTTTCTATGTCAAACAATGTAGAAGAGATCAATAGAGCTTTTAAATGGGATGATTGTAGATGGGATGAGAAACCTATATTTTTATATACAACGAATTGCACAATGTAATGTTAAATGAAATACTCACTCCACACTCGATAAACAAAATTATAAACTCATCTGATTTTATACTCATCTTATGAAAATGGCAAGAAAATCAGAAATATGGGTCCCATTAGTCTTGATCCTATAGGACACCTAAAATAAATGTTCAATGATAGAATTTTAAAACAATTTTTAATAATTTATATTGTTAGAAATATTTATATATAACAAATATGAAGTGGAAAGAATACCGCAACGCTAATATGTAGATTATATAATACTTTCCATTCGTATCATGCAACAAAAATTGAAAAAACTTATAAGGATTTAAAATTTTCAAATTTGTCTAAGCTACCAGTAATATTGCATAAAATTGTCATTTAAGCATTTGGCGCTGTATGAGACGTTTTTTTTTAATTGATTCCCTCTTCGCTTAATTGACTGTATCATGAAGCAGCAATCTGCCATAAACCAACTCAGCCTGCCTTGCGATCGTGTGCACTTTTCACATAGTGTAATGTTTGTCTTTGGGCGTCTACGGACAACGTAAACCCCCCACACCAGGAGAGGATGTATCTTTTACGCACGATCTACTACATAAATCACCCGACCAGTTCTCGCTCGCTCGGCGACGAATGCAGTCACCATGAAACCGCGCACACAGTGACCACGTTGAATTCATCGTCACTCAGCGCTTGAGCAGATCGCACGCTTGACGGGATACAGATCGTCAAAAATAACAAATCCCTTCGTTGACACGGTACAAGCCCGAAACAACATACGGACCACGATTTTGCACGCTCGGTGTGGATGCATATAGAGATGGTGTAGCTGGTGATGATTTGGATTGATGGAGTGAAATGATTTGTGAGCAGCATGAAGAGATAATAGAGATAATCTGTGGCAAATCAGCCTATAAAACAACGTACTTGTTCTGGAAAAGTTGCCATTATGTTACTTACAAATTAAATTACTACAAAATCCCATAACATATACCGGTTTGCTTAAATCATGAAGAACAACCGACGAAGATGATAAGTTGATCCAATCTATTAACGAAATTTTCTTCTGTATCAAGAACCAGCGTGTAACAACACGAAGCATATAAATTCTACCATCTCCCACCGGAAGCCAATGATGCAATCTGTTTGTTCATAAATCAATCAAAATATTTGTTATAAAAACAATCCCACAGAACTGTGAGAATTACTGCGGGTGCGGGATGCTACCGTACCTACGCAAATGCCTCACACACAGCGCCTTGGAATGGGAAAGTTCGGAAGTGCCCGATGATCCGTTTGCCGATGGCCAACCAACGCAGACACGCTGTTTTCGTTAGCTGCGTTCAAATGCTTGCCAAGAAAAACAATACCTTCCGGGGCGAACGCAGTCTAGTCGAGATGAAGCGTGCTTCCATCGTCCCGTATGGCTGGAAATTAATAAATTGGTAATATTAATAATTGCGGCGGCCAATTTATGCACATACATTAGCATCCCGACGGTGGCCCGTTGGCAGTGATGGCAGCAGATCCTCCAGCGCGTGGAAGCACTCGAAATCTCTCCATCCCGTATGGCTGCACTACGCCTTTCAGCCATTCCCATCGCACGGTACAAGGACCGATGGTGTGCGCATCGCATGCGAACGGCCTGCCCGACACACCATAAGCTGCCTAATGTATGCACGTTCAACGCGTTCCGGAAGGTTAGAGATCATTTACTCGACGATTAAGAGCTGGCGGCGCGCGGGCAACATTTGGCTGCGAGCCGCACTAAATTGGTGGCGATATTTATTCAGCCCGCCAGATTCAATTGACCTCAAAGCGTATGGTACGTGCCTAGCTCACGGCGAAAGGATTTCTTCGGCCATTCCGGGATGCGGGATACGTTACGCTCGCTGCTGCAAAGGAGCAGTAGTGAAAGCAAAAAAATCAGGGCAACTGCAAAATGTATCACATTATAATAGACCGGGAGGGGTGATGGGTTAGAGTGTATGCAAATTAATGGCTGCGCCTGTGTCAGGAACATCTGCCCGTGGGGTGTCAATTGGTAATATTTGCTCGGCCGAGCCTTGGTGCCTGCAGCTTTGTGGGCATTGCGTGCTGCGTGAAGGTTGACAATAGTACGGAAAATGCGTTGCGAGTACGATATAGCTTTTTTAACAGACTTGCAGCACGTTCCCTTATTTATCTTGCGCAGCTGCTCTATTTTTTCAATCGTAACGAGACTCATAAGTTTCAAAAACACTTTTTAGTATACGAACACCTATTAAGTGAAATATCTCTTTACAGATGCCATTTTACTGTAACTGATGAACATATAACAGAGTAGTGAACATCAGCTATTTTTTTACTTAGCTAAAGGAACCAATGACGAAAATTCTACTCATTGAAGAGATAAACTATTGTCTGTGTTTCGTAACACTCGACGAAAAACAAGCATAATATCCAGCGAAATACAGCAAGTAGTTGAAGAAACATTAAATTTATATAGAGTTCGGAGAAGTATGTCACTTAACTCTTGAAATGTATATCCTATTTCCAGATATACGTAAATAATAATAAATGATGCAACAAATCAATGATGCAATAAATCAAATCATCATCTTTATAAAGCGTGCTGCCGTACCTAATATGAATATGAAATACTAATAAAATTTCTCCGCTCTACATCTATAATCAAATATTCGAAGAAATCTGTTAATTTCCCAACAACTCTTACGAATATGCTTTTTGAATTGTTAAGGTTGTTTAAACAGTGTGAGAGTTTCGGATTGCAATATTAGAAATAAGTTCATACTTCTCACTATAAGCACCATGTACATACGTATCTAAAACAAACGAGCTTGTATTTGTTAATTCAAAGAAAAAAAGGTAAAAGATGATTCAACGAAATGTTTGAAATCGCATGGCAAAGTGCTCAGAGTTTGAAAAAACCGAATTTTTACAACCAAATTGACTGCTAAGTTTTTATAAAGTATGAATTGAATGAAAATAAAACAGAAAATATTCAATTAAGTAAAAGTACTTTCAAATTAAATGAATCTTTTTAACAACATGAGAGGTCAACTGATTGTTATATTATCAAAGAGATCTTAATGTTGCAACGTTAGAATTAGACATAATAAATGTAGGTTGAATCATACATGTAGGTTGAATGTAGGTTGAATCATACATTATTTTTAATCAATGTATTCAATTATAACTGATATTACTTCAAATGTAAACAGTCACACAGAACAGTTTAAATGTACTGGTTGAAGATATTTCTACTTAATAAAAGGATAACTTAAATTATTCTTACTAAACATTTAGTTCCTACAACCTATTAAAAGCCTGTTATGAAACAGATGTGAGTGATTGGTAGTTGATAAAATGCCACTATGAATCCAAAGGATTTTCTTTTTGAATCCATAGAATTCTCCTTAGGAGAATTTCCATTCGTTTTCATTTCATTGGCATTTTAATTTTTAAAAATATTAATCATCCGTGTTTCCAAAAATTTTGAACAAAATGCTTTGAAATCGTGATACTATTACAGTTTATTAACTTTCGATTCATTGGAGGTAGAAACGTCCTGATTATACAGTCAGAACCGAGTTCACATGGAGTTTGACCATACGTCTTTTAACGCAAGCTTTAATAATGCTGGGCTCGTTACGACATTATAAATGAGTGCCTAACAATGTTGTGTTCTTCTCATTCACCGGACCATACCACATTAAGACGCGAATTCCACACGCATGACACTAGGCTCAAAAATTTCCTGTTTCCATTCAACTTATTTTCATACAGCGACTTTTTCAATTAATCACACCGCGTCACGACCGCAAATGAGTACGCTCGCTCTGGTTCCCTCCAGCCAGGCCAATTAGCAAACGATCGTCCCAAAAAATTCATGACACATATTCAGCGGGCGGCTCCCAGATTCGAACCCTAACACACTAGTCACCCCGGGAGGGATTCTTTGATGTCCGCTGCGCTTCACGAACGAATTTCCTGAGTTTTATTGCATTCAATTAATTTCTGTCATTACGGGCGCATTAGCTAAATGGACTGACCGTTGCTGCGAGCAGACTTCCGAGAAGCGCTAATGCGCTGGCTCCGAACGAGTCCGCGAAGATGTCTCGACTAGCGACATTTCATCGCTAAGCCAATGGATCGGGCGGCGGCCCAAACCACGCACCAGCATTACTATCGCCGTGTCTACCGTGTAAAACTGGCGAGGTGGAAAGTCCGGCTCGCCGTTTGTCATTACCACCGGCGATGGCTAAAGCCACGATCGTGAATCATCCCGTGCGCGCCAGCCGCAAACGCTCACAAAGACCCCCGAAAGCTCGATCACGATCACGTGGGGTGCTCTAAAAAAGCGATTAATAAAAATTAATTTCGTTCTTCATCTGCGGTAACGCTCGTCCGCTGGCCATTCGGGATTTTTTTTTAATATAAGTTTAATATTCAGCCTCACAGGCTGTTCGGAGCGAATGGGTAATAAAATTGAATATTCGAGGTGAATCCGTTCGTTATTATTAATATTGTTTTACTGCTTACGCCGGTTCGCAGAAACTCTGGCGGGAAGACTGGGAATGGATTGCCGATCGTTATCGGGTGAATAAAAACGTCGAAAAACGATCGAAACTCTAATTTATACGCAGTAGGAACTATGCAAACGCTAATCTTTTTTGGAAATATTTGAAATTTTTGGCAAAATGAAGCAACATTTTCCCTTCGAGACGAATAATCTTTTGCTTTCATTTTCATTTCAGGTTTTCAGTGAGTATGATTTTTCCATTATTTTTTGTTTACATTGGCTTTACACCGCAGAGAAAACCCAAGCAGCATCTCTAGGTGAATTTAATATGTTCAATTATTTGATTGCACTAAAATCTCCCATTATCGACAAGCACTCGGCTGGACGATACATTTCTTCGCGATCGCTTACACAGCCAAGAAGACATGAATCAAATCAAGCGAAAGAAACTGAACCACAGAAAAAGCGTTGCCAAGGGGCTGGCATCGCGAAATAGTGTTCGTGCAGGAAGGGCGGACGGTCCGGCACGATTTTCTGCCATTTGACGGATTCGTAACGACAGTTTTATATCCAATAAAAATAACAAAATCGAGAACCCCGTAAGGATTACAAGAGCTCCAAGTTCACTTCTTCTCCGTTGCAACTTTGCTCTCTCCTGTGCGTTAGTGCAAGCTGCGCACAGCTCTGCACTCGAGGGACCCGAAATGCGATGATTAATTTTCTGCGGCCTGCACAATCAAAACAGCCTGCAGCAATCACAGGCTCAGGCACGCTGCAAACACTAGCCGACGGTCTGGTACCGGCCTTACTTAGTGCATTTCCGCGTCCGTGCACCAGGGTGTGGGTGGCGCGAGCCGCGCACCGGATCGTTTTGTTTTGCAGAAACAATTTACGGCGAAATGCCTTGCGGAAGAGTAATTCCAATCAATTTTATTTTGCGTCCACTGCGAACACGATCGATGGATGCGCGGGGTCGATGGATGCACGAAATGGTGTCCTTTTCCGTTTCGGATGTACAGCAAGCGATGGGGTGGGTACGGGGCGTGGTCGAATGTTGACTTGATTGGAAAAAACATGAAATCGGCCAGCATAACTCAAATGCTCCGGTTTGCAGCAACGCGCTGGGTTCGCGCTGAAATTTAATCTTTTTCCCCGGAGCGAGCATTTTTGATTTACAAAATAAAACTTCAATACTTGATTGATTTTTTCTCGTTGGGTTGAATAATTGATGAAAGAGTGCTAAATTGCATGCGATTCTTGTTTTCAGTTTGATATAGGACGGAATTTCAATCAAAAAACAACCGTTTTTAAAGAATTGATGTCAACTACGCACAGGATTATTATAAAGTTCGTGAATTTAAATTGTTCACCACAAGCAACATGAAAATACACTTTGCATTGACAATTCTAAAGAAAATTTTCAGAACTATCCATGCTAATATCAAAACTGCTATCAATTTTTTGTCCATGTCGTTTGCTGTAGTTTTGGTCAGAATAGAGGTCGTATTTTTCAATCGTTTAGAAGTATCATCTAAATTTAAAAAGGTTTTTTTCTGGATGTCAATCCTTTTTAAGATTAGGATTGTAATTATATTAAGGTGTGATAGTCTTGAAACTTCCTTTTTATGATAAATTGAGAGAGGGGAGGGACAATAATATCGATATCTGACAATTTCAGATTTCCAAAGGATTTAGCTTGTTACATAAATGTTCTTAATGTTAATTAGTTATAGATAGCTTTTGTAGCTCAATAAATAATTCCATTAGCAGGTTATCATTTTTGAAACAGAGTTGCCTCTTCAACAATGAAATGCAATATGAGTAAATGCATTTTCCACTATTATATCAAAACTGGATTTTTTTCATTTTCGTAGCATGTGCAGTAAAGCCTACTTCACATATGTGGTATTCAATTTCGAAGAGCAATGATCGAAACAAAATGCTGAATCCGCATTCATACCACCATGTTGATACTTAGCTTATCTCTGATCCATCCTAAATATCATTGCTGGTGGTAATCAACAAGGACCATTTTCCCTAATGGTCCATATGAATCCCACGCACCCATGATTCACATCCCTGATAGAGGTGATTCGAACCAGGGAGGTTGCTGATTATTTATCAACTCACCAAACCGACCGACGCCATTGCTTCTCTCAGTGCAAGCAAATGTTCTAATAAAGGAACATTATTCGTTGCTGCCTACCAACGCTTCCGAACGAAACATTGCTGGTGGTTTGCAAGATCTATTCTCTAGCCCAAGGAAACGTCACAACTCGTGACCATTTTCCGCCAGAAACGAAAGATGACCACTGCTCGATAAGCCCACCGTGCCTGTGGATGGAAATTGAGTGGATTTGAATAAAATGGGTCAGACCGGCCAGGACTTATGTCCCTCAGGATCGGCTCGATCAGGGCCATAAATTATACGCCCTATCTGAACCTATCTACGGGTACGCCTGGACGAGACACCCAAAAACCTCGGCACACCCGAAAAATCCGGCAAACAACTGTTGACGGTCATTTAAAAGATTATCGCTAATCTCAAGTGCCCCTTTTCCCGCCCGTTGCTTCCGGTGCCGGTCCTGCCGGTTCTGCAAGTGGATAACGGACTTGAAACGGGTAGTTAGCAAGCATGGCGACAATGCGACCTTTAGCACTGTGTCGCTCGGAAGCTGTTAGCCAAAGGGGACAAACAAAAATTAGTCAAGCAGATTTATGCTCGCGCGGAGAGATTTGTTCCGAGGCGGGTCCGGGTAATTGATGACCGTAAACAGCAAATCCAGCGGGCAGAACGGAGCTTACCTCGCCCGGGAAAGCCCTATTTGGCCCAGCGCAAGTTGATAAGAGAGTGTACGGTTGGGATTAGCTGAACTAAATCCCGAATGTTACAATGCAATGCTGCGAGAGAAGCACTTCATAAACGTTGAATGTTGATCACGACTGCTGCCATGGCAAAACGTGCAAATACACCCGACAACAAAGTGAAAATGATGCTAAAACGGAATAAAATCATTGTTTTTAAAATTGCCAAACAAGATCTCGAGAAAGCCCGAGAAAGCTCGAGAAATGCACACATTCGTGCTCGTACGTACGGGCACTTTTCATTGGTTTAAAGTGAGAGCACATTGTTCGAAATGGCTTTATTTTCTCTGCTTCATCTTGCACAGAAGCTAGCGCTATCGCTATTCCTTCTCGGCCAGTTCCACCGCACGTTCTGCGAATGAGTCAATTAGTGTAAATGGTCAGATCAATAAAAAGTAACTGCACGAGGAAATGCTTCCCGAGCAGCGAGTAAGCGAGCGTCGCACAAAAAAAAACAATCCGAAGAACTCATGAAAATGATATTCCCCGTTAAGCACTGCAAATTGCACGAACATGGCGCAAGGGAAAGCGAAACAAAAATGCTTAAGCGGAAGTGAAATTTTTCTCGCTGGAAAAATCATAACACGTTCGGACGGCACACACGGAGGCGATTGCGCGCCGTCTGGCACTCGAACAGGACTCTCGAACGGGAGGACTCGGGAGAACGATCCAAAAGTGATCCTTTTTAATGTGTCTGGCTGGTTTTTAAGTGCCCTCGCAGGTGACGTGCGAAACACGCGTCTGGAAGCGAGTCAGTGAGGAAATTCATTTTACACCACTCGCCCAGGACGTTGGCCGCTATGAAAGAAGCACGGATATACACAAGTGCAGCATAAAACTGGTTACACATCATCGTACGTTGGTCACTAGGATGATCGCCAAGGGGCACACATCGGACGACACATTGGAAGAAACGGGGTGAGAAGATATTAAAAAGATAATTTCATATCGATTTTCCTCACTCCGCGCACATATTGCGTTAATGTAGCATGGCTAATTCAATTATGCAAATTTTCCCAAGACCCGATAGCCACTCGGTGCCGGGTTTCTCGAGCAATCGTTCAAACCACCCGATGCGATACTACAACCACCATCGCCTGCAATCTTCCAAAACCTTTGAGAACAGTGCCCAGCAACAATTGCCAGCGCTCGCGAACCATACCCAGCGGGGATAGTAATTTTTCATTTTCCACTTTCCCATTCCGGTTCTCCCGCGTGGGGACGATAAGTGCGAAGGTTTTTATGTCATGACTATTTTATTACGAAAGTTTTATTGCTTCTCACTCGTTCGCGGACTGCTTGCTGGGCGCTCAGAAGACTCGGCTACTTTTTAGCTTAAGTATTGGCTGAAGTTTCATTTTTCCCCTTCGATAAGCAATGTTTCCTTTTGAATCCTTCTCATTGAACCGGATGATTCCCTAACACGACCAATATGAATCGTCATTTACGGATTGGTCGTATCGATTCTTAGAGAAACCATTATTTTTACTGTTGTGAAAAATATATGTATAAGCCTTTTCCAAGAAATATATGTTCTGAAGCTATTTGTGTAGTAATGTATATACTTATTATGTTTTTATTACGTATTCCTCGACGAACTCCCAACCCTCTTCGGAATCAATTCTCTATTCTGCTCTAAATATATACTAAGGCTTGTGTTAGTTTTATCCAGCACTGAGTAAGTATGTAATGTACAAATAACAACTTTGTTTGCAAGTGTTTCATTTCTGAAGAAAACGAAAAGAATAAAAATAAATAATAAATAAATAACTATACATAATTCCCAAAAAGAAACATAGATTAGTTCAACATTCCAGTATTATGTTGTAATATTCGTTTCATCTAAGAGCGGTTCTAAGATTATGTTAAGAATTTATCATTCGCTTACTTAAATTTGTATATCCTTTACTATCGTATATCCTGATTGCTCATCAAAACAAACATAAATAAAGCTCCAAAGGAAACATAAATTAGTTCAGCATTTCTTAACAACATAAGTTGTTTTATTTTATCTTAAAGTAGTTCTAATGTCAAGTTTAGTATTGAGTTGTATAATTGATTATCTTCTTTTTTATTGCAAAAAGTAGTTAATTCTTATTTTCATCACGCATGCTTAGTTGCTACAATTTTTCAATTTAAAACCAAATGTTAGTTAACACCAAGTTGTTGGTTTACTTGGTGTTAACTAACATTTGGTTTTAAATTGAAAAATTGTAGCAAGCAAAACAAAACAAATGTGATGGATTTGATGGTTTGAATTTTTCACTTGTCTTTCGCCGTTCAATCACACCTACACCTTCGCACCTTCGCAAACGAGAAACCATTCGATTTCCAAACACGCAGCGAAAATTACTTTTCATTTAAACTTTTCCGTGTACATCAGCGTGAACAATCAAAGCAATTAAAACGTGCTTTACGCCCGGCTGGAGCGAGAACAGCCTTCGTAACGCCAGTAATGAATTGTAGTCATTTCGGGAATTCACAGATCCTTCATTTCTCGGCCGAACAACCGATCCGACAAGCGCCATTCGTTCGTTTGTTCCTTTGCCTCCGCTTGCACCCGCATGGGAACTATAAAGGAATAATTTTCCCTCACGAAGAACCTGTTGTTAGGCGACCGTCTTGAGCCCGGGACACTCACACTACGATGCTGGTTCCGGAGTGGGGGTGGAAACGAATCCAAACCACCTTCTCCTGCTGGAGCACTCGCGTCGGTGTCGTGCCAAGTTACCATAAATCTGCCGTCACGTTATGAAAATATGTCTGCATTCATAAACATACAATCACAATAACAGTCGAATTATTGTTTACTTTTCACCTTATTTGTAAGTTTTCCCGACCCACGCGCTAGACCAGGGCCACTTGAGCGGACACGTGGTGGTGGTCGGAGAGGCAAGCTTCAATCAAATATACCGACAAATTTCCAAACCCGTAGCGCGATGGCGATGGTTGGATGGAAGCGGAACTATGGAAGCTTTATGAGCGTTTTCCCTTGTTAATTGAAAAATGAACACGAACCTTCTATTACGCCACCGATGGCGATGAGGTTGTCGTCGTCGTTGTCGTGGCTTGTTGTCACGTTTCAGCTCGCGCACGGTAACCTGAACAAAAAAGCGTCGTTTAGATTGAGCTCCATACTGGGGGCTTACCCACGAGATGGATGAACAGAAAAACTAGCTAGTACAGTTTATTTAGTACGCTAAACCTAGGTATGATTTATTAGTGCAGATGAAGTGTAATTGCAGTGTACAAAGAGATTGGTTTTATTTACATTGCATGATTACGCTGTGATTAAGTATTTTCATATGAAGAATGAATTTTCATCAATTCAATTCTAATGTTTTTTTTCTTAAAGTGATAATAAAAAAAATGTGACTAGAATAACAAATACAGTATCTCATAGAAAAAAGCTAATACCAATTATTTCTTCCAGTTTCATCAATACTTTTCGAGCCATAGCGATTTTTACTAATTTCACACATTGATCATATCGACTTACCGAGTTTAAAATAAAAAATTCTTATAAACCACTCAGCACTTCTTCCGGCGTCGAGGAAGTCGATCAAGCCGTCGCTTTGTTCCGTTTTCATGGACTATAAAACGAAATACCTCACCACTTCTCCACGATTCAACGACGGTACCGCAACCCGCACAACATTTGCATACGTTCTTTCGATGCGGGAATAAATTATCGATCGATTACATCATGCGCTGAAACACGGGTTCGCTGTCGTCCATGGGCAAGCGAAAATATAAATCAAAAAGTTAGTCAACAAGTGCGTCCACCAAACCACCACACGGCACACTGGAGTACAACGTTCATCGAGCGGGCCCTTCGGCACAAATGGTTGCCGTGTGGAGTGTAGCTTCCACGTAGGCCCATAACTTTCGCGCAGTCATTACTTCACTTCCGATCGCCCCGAAGCAACCTCCTAGCTCGCTCCATCCATACGGGTGCTAAGTTTGTAGGTCAGATTCTACCAGTCAGATAGACCCGGCCAGCATATACACATGCGGTCGCAAAAATACTTCACGCTGGTGGATGATACCGGACGGTCGTGTCTGCTCTACACACATGAGGAGCGATCGTTCATAAAGATAGCGCACTTTTTCAAAGATTAAGTTGCGGGAAATGAAATCAACGTCGGGCTGGAAACTGCCAAGCAACGCGGGCTTACACATCCTGGCAGGAAATTGCCGATAAAATCCTCTGTGCTTGTGCAGGTGCGCGTGCAAGTTTTGACGTACTCAGGAGTTACTTCAAATTTCAACTATACTGGAGGGATGAAAAACGACGTTGGTGAGTATATATTTTGAATATTAGAAGGAAATTCGGTATGTATTTTGTTCGTGAAAATTGTTAGAGTTGTAAATCATTACACTGTCTTGGTGCTACTTTAAGATTGATATAAAACTCTTAAACAGTCTGCTGATAATGATCCTCTCATGTACACCAATCAAGCTGTCGACCACATATTTTGCTCATGTACACCTATCAGTGGACTGAAATACATTTCAATGCTTGGAAATGCATTGAGCACTGCATATGAGCAGACCTCTGAGGGTGATTTTAACTTCTCGCGGCTCTGCAAACAGCAAAACTTCTAAAACCCACGATTGTCCAGGTTATGAGAGTCTCCAGGAATGCAAATGACAGCCCCAATACCATCGAAGAAACAGTTTGTTGTAATAAATTTTGGTTAATTTATTGTACGAAAATACTCAACACTGACATAAATAACCTGTACCAAGCGTACCGCACTCTGAACTTTACCATTGCCGCATTTGGATGATATCGATGTCAACCACCCAATGCCACCAGCAGTGCCCGTCGAAAGAGAGTATTTTGCAAAGGTTGAAGACCGCTCAAGATACGTTCAACATGACTCGAGGGCTGCAGATGATGATGATGACGATGGTGATGAGGATGACGATGGTCGTAGCAGCTCTACGGCAAGTGCATTAGACAAGGCTCCAGTCAACGCAGCACACGATCCAGAATCGGGTTCCACAGGAAGGGAGTCAATGTTTCGCCGGAAAAACGGCCAAATAATCATAAAACATGTTGCGGTAGGAGCTTACAATTACACAATGGCCATAAACACATCACTTGTATCGGCCATACACTCTCGTTTCGAGCCGCCGGAAACTGGCCGAAAGGGTAAAACCGCACACTAAATTAATACCAGGACCCTAAAGTTCGGTTTTGCATACTGGAGAGCGGTTCAGGCCTGCTGGGCGTTGGATGGCCAATTACGTTGTACTACATCCTGTCAAACACTGGACGAGCTGCATACGAAACGGTGGCTGAAAATGACACCATTGCTACAACCAGTTTTTCATTGTACTTTATTTTAGTATTGCAAAAATTGTAGGGATTTTTTTGTGTATTTACACACGTTTAAAGATGTTTAATTGATTCGTCCGGAAAATAAATTGGCAATTTAAATTTTAATCATCACCAATTTGAAACAATTTTTGAGTAACAGTTATGTTCAAATTTTAATTTACTCAAATCTCTCAACCTTAAAGTGTCCTATATTTACTGCGACATTGAAACAGAGTAGGCTGTGGTTCTCCAAAAATCATTTGCAACCTTAGATCCCGCCACGTTCGCCTAAAAGTGTTTACCTACACAATATTGTTCCTATTTGTCTTACTCGCCGTAACAAGTAGTGCAGTTGCAGAGCTCAGCAAATCGGCTCAAAAACGTTGCTATTCTCTGTTTTTTGCTCGCCAAGAACCACAATTGCCAGGTTTATGGTCTTATAGGGCGACACAAACAGACTGACTGTCTTTGTTCGGGGCAGCACATGGCAAACCTATCATCGATAGCAGCCGGAAATTAATGGCCAGCGAGAGTCATCGATCAATATGTGGTGTTTCTTGAAACGTTGTGATAGATTTATGATCCTCTGGCATATCACACATGCACATATGTAGATGATGATGCTAGTTACATCATACCAAATGCACTTTGTTTTACTACTGAGCGGTGTTTTCTAGAAACAATTGAAAACCTTTTAACCCATTATTTAAGGTTCCTGACATTAAAACCTCCTATTCTTGATATTAAACCACCTATGTAAGCATGATATAATAACACAATATCAATGTACAATAATGACGAAAAATTTTATTTTTTTAACATTTATAAAGAGTTTTGTAGATAATATATTTCACTTATCATTACGAGATATGTTTTGGGAATCTTTACGGCAATAGAACACAAACAAATTTAAACATAAAAAATAAAATTTTAACACGCATAAAACAATCACACTTTATCTTCTACAACATGTAATGCTTGCAATAAAATAATAAAATAATTAAAATAATAAAATAAAACAATAAATTAAATAAAATAATCACTCTTTACCTTCTATAACATGTAATTTTGAGAACAATGAGAAATTCCAAAGGTTATTAAAGTCTAAGAAAAACACACAAACAAACCCCATTGCTTTATTCATCTCTGACCGTCTTCCAATATTCCTACACCATAGCCATATTCGAAACAGTTGTGTGTATATCAGAGTTATTATCAAGAAGTTAATAAGGAAACTTCACAAAAATTCACCGTTATGGTATAAAAAGTCATAAAATTTCCTGAAAAACTACTTCCATCTAGAACGATCTGAACGATCAAAGGTATTTCAGCAATACACTGATTTCAAGGTACTAGTACTGAAACATTGTTTTGAAACATGGTTACAGTTCAAATCTGATTAAACGTTCTTAGGTAATATCTAGAGGAAGTCAACGTTATGGATGTATTTGGAGGGTAGCGAAAAATCACATTCATTCTTCCACATGAACTATCAGAATACAAACATTCTTTATCCAACAAGGTTAATGCACCTTCGAAGGTAATTTCAAGCTAAGTAATTAATTATCAGATCCACTTCAAAGCTTGACGGGAGTCCCGGAAGGATTGTTTTAATTTATCACCACATTTTTTTGATAAGTGACAACCAGTCCTAGTTTAAATTTCATATGTTTACAGTACATCAAATTGAGACATTTTCAAAGCTATAGCATTAAAATACTCCAAATAAAGTCATCAAATCATAGGCCTTCAGGTTAAAGTTTAGTTAACAACGCACACTATGCCGCTTCCTGTACAAAAGGGTAAAATTGAATGATATATGAATCGAAACGAAATGAGAACAATCAAACCGTCTAATCCCCCCTGCCGATAAAGCTCAAACCAGCGTCCGACCTCCTAATGGCAACGAAAAGCGAAAGGAACTTACACTCGTAGCGACATCAATGCTCGATCGTGGTGTTAATCCTCGCCCACTGGCACGGTTCGCTACATTTTCAACTTTTGTAATATGTACCTCTCCGCCAACCCCCTAGCCCATCAAAACGAACACGATGAAATGAGACAAAACACACCGCGGCACCCATCCGTCAAGAATTGGATCGGAAAATGAACTCTCCGCGACGGTGGTTCGGGCACGCGGCACAGCGTGAGCAAATAATTAAAGCACCGGGGATACTTTCTTATTTATGACCGAACGGGTGGTGAGATTGTCCGAGCTCGTGAGCTCATCTGATGTTAATTTTCCTTTCCAAAAGAGTTCGTGTGTGTATGAGCTGTGCTCTTATTTGTTGCACTGTTTTTTTTTCTGTTATGTCCACAAGCCCATGCATAAAGCATACACAACAATGCAATCAATTTTAAGGCCTCGTTTTTCACTTCGAAAACACCGCAGCGTCCTAGTACCTCACAGTGCCAAAAAGAGAAGAAAACGGCGGCTTCTTGGAGCAACAGAGAGTGAACATGAACAAAAACGAAATAGGAAACGTGGAAAGGAAATATTGAAAAACAAACCCCCCCAACGATCTCGGTGATTTTTTTCTATCTCGTGTGCGCCAACGTTACACGTAGCTGTTGCAATCTTGTTTCCCTAGAGGGCCAAGGCGACAGAAGAACCAAAATAATCATTCATCGCTTTTTCCTCTTCTTCGCACTGTTGGTTCGAACACACGAAGGCGAATGGGGAAATAAAAAAATTATTTCTTTGGCTTAGAATTAATTTGCTTCTTCGGTTGAAGTGCGACGGGTTTTAGCCCCAAATCGGCACCCCCGTACGCCGTCCCGCCGAGCGCCACGAAAGCGGAACTGGCCGTGCCGTTTGCCGAACCGTTTCATTTCCTGTCTCTTGGAGTGACATTTTAATTAAAGCCAACCTTCGGTGCCGTTTCCTGCGCCTCAGTTCCCCATGCAAATGGGAGTGAAATGGTTTCAAAGGCATCCGAAAATTCACACCGTTGTCATGACTTTGCACAAATAAATGGAAAAAATGGAACACCCAGCAAACGATCGCATCATCCGGTGAGAGGAAAAAAGTATGATAAATGGTGAAAATATACAACGGCTAATTTTTGGAAATTTCTATCACTATCACTGCCTCGAAGACAGCGACAACACGGGTCCGAGCACTTCAACGGCCTTCAGTGGAGACATGACATCCGACTGGAAATGTATAAACTTAACACACGCACAAGTAGAAGAGCGAGGAGGAAAATAATATTAAACCCCCGGAAATATCCATTGGGCTATGATTGAAAGCTATGGTTTGAATTTCACCATCAATAATAAATAATTAAATTACTGAAATACCTTACTGATCTGTGGGCCCACGACATCGCCTGACTAAATCTTTCAAATAGTTTTAAAAATTTTTAATGTTTACAACATGATATAAAAGAAGAAAAACAACAAAAGAAAGATATTCGATTATACGCCATATGTATAATATGTTGTAACAAGACAAATTTGAGCTAAAACATAATTTCGATCAGTTTCCGTAAAGAATCATGTCGTACAGTTTTCTCTTTGGATAAAATGTATCCATATGAAAATGTACTCGGTTTTGTGATTTTGGTATGCTGCACTCATAGCTTATCAGCTCATATTACCAACGCAGTCACATACCTTCATGCTTCAAGGACATATAAAGCGAGCGAGCGAATTCAAACATATTTTACAACTGACCTGCTTTTTGCTGCTCATCTTGGGCACTTCTGTCGCTGTCAGCTTCGCTGGAATGTTTGATAAGGATAAAGCTACACAACGTTTCGATTCACATTTGCGGGACAAACTTTTGAATGAGATGAAACATTCTGCGAAACTAAATTTTCCTGGGGTTGTCACTCGAAAACGGGTGAGGTGATTTGTGCTTATATATAGAGGAATTTGAGGGAAGGTCTTTACGCAGAATAGTTGCGGTTCCTTACATGTTTCCAAGGTATTTAAGTTCTAAAGAACAATAGAATACTATGATACAGAGTGCAAATACAAATTGTTTTGTACAGTTTCTGAGAAATTAATATCTATTAAACAATACAAGATCATAACTACTTCTTGCGTTAATGTATGGTATTTTCCAAGCGAACAATTTTCCATCAATAAACTATAGCTACTTTGACACATCAAAACTCGACTGCACAAGTGTCAATGCGTTTAAAACTATTTTCTATCGCCATCGGTTTTCTCTCATCCATAGACCACCACCTCGAACTCACGTCCCTTCCCAAAGGAGCCTATAATTGTGCTAACGCAATTAAGACCACTCATAATCATCCTCAAATCAGTCCACCCTGCCCGTTCGTTTAATCTTGTTTACGGTTACATCTTACACTTCCGTGTGCGGTCCTGTAGCAGACACTGGTCACACTATGCCATCAGTAACGAAATCGTTCGACTCCATAAATGAACGGTCGTTTGATGGTGTCGTTTGCGAACGGGAATCTTATCCACTATCCAAGCCCTCCGGGTGGAGGAGGGGTGGAGAGGTGGCAGTGCTTTTCAAGTGCAAATATCTTTCTCCAGGGCCATCATAATCAGCGCTTTTCTTGAACAGTGTGCCTTCTGAGGAAAACTTTGTCCCTGTGTGTCCCTAGCCCGCACAGCGACAACGTTGCGCGTGTCCGTGGAGTCTTTATTGAAGAAGGGCGTGAGGGGTGGGAGGTTTAGGGAGCGGTTTTCGGTCGGAAAGTTTCTCGCTCGGAAAGTATCACTGTGCACACTTGAGCACTTGCGAAGAAATTTAAGTTATAGTTATAGACGTCTCTCGATCGTTACGAACAGAGAAACCCATTAACACAATTTCATTAAACTGAAAGTGATATTAAATTTCCATCAACCCGCTCATCGGCGGCAAGCACTAGGACGGACGGACGGACGGTGCAGTTTTCATCCGACGCTGTTCCGGGGAGGCAAAACCTCGTGCTGTTGAGCTTCATCGAAACTAGGCCACCAAGCCCTCCCACATAAACATACACAAAACCTTCTCACTTGCTTCAACTTCAACGACCATCCAGACTTTTCCTATTTACCGCCGTGCGGAAAGGATATCATGTAGCAGCGGCAGTAAAATTATCTCGAGAAATGCTCGAGAAACTCAAACCGTACTCTTGGAAAACTAACCACCACAAATCCGATACTTGCGTCGATTCCCGCTGGTAGTTGGTCGCCCCGGTCCCAGGGTGCACCCGTCACCGCCATCATTTGCTTAGCAGTGTCTAATAAAGTCTTGTAAGCGGAAAGACTGTCGCCGCGTCTCATTCCCATTTCCTATCTCAATTATTGACGATAAGCCACGAGCTGAGACGAAGTCCGCTTCTTTCGTCCGCTTCCAGCTGGACTAATGCAAAGTCGATGCACTGCACCGCTCGTTCTTCGCCCTTTGCCAGATCCATTACATTTCAGGACGAGCCTCGGCCGGACATGCGACAGTAAGATAAGCTCACCGAACCTTATCGTTTGCACACGACTGCCAGCGAAACGAAGCGGGCGGATTGAAAAGGATTAAATTAATTCATTTAATTGGAAGATCGTTTGCAAGAAATGGGTCAGCACACTGCTCCACTTGCCTGTACATTTTAAATAACTTCCCAACAGGCAGCTCTCGTTTCCTCTAACGAAGCCTATGCCAGAGCGACCAATTTCGAACAGATCCTATTTCCTGGTGGTGTGGTGACATGTGAGCAGATGATTTTTATCAGTCATCTTAAAAGATCCTGCTAATAAGAGCAAAGTGATAAGAGCTTTTTCTTGTCAATTACAGCGCAGTCACAGTCGTAACATATTACTTCCCACGGGAATGGATTAGCTCTCAGCGAAAGGAGTTGAAACAACTAAGTGGAACCGATTCCGATTTGAACAAATAACATACGAGTATCGTTTTATATGACGATGAGATGAGTGCCTTACAGCTTTTTTATAACCATCATGATGTTCGTTCCATTTGATTAAATTTCCAAATTTAATTTTGACAATCGGTTTCAACTTTTCAATTATTGCACTATTGCATTATTGCATATCAATTATTACTATTTCAATTCATTTTTTTATTCAAAATTGCGCATAAGCTTAAGAAATTATTTTGAAAGATAGCTTAGTAGGTTTTTGCTTGACATTCTCACTGTAATCTCTTACCTCTTTTGATTTGAGAGAATAACAATAAGGCGAAATATGGGTTGCGTAATGTAAAAATGCACGTTCAATACATTTGAGAAGATGTTCGTTTAGAATTTTCTCCTGTCCTCACGAACAGTTTTTTTTTATTCTAAATAAGACTGCTATTTCCTGGTATTTCAGAGATAATTAAACCTGATATCCCGCGTAAAACTTGATTACAGCATAATTCTTTACTAGTTGTGTTAATATTCTGTTGTGGACAAACAATTATTTCTAATATAATTTCTAGAAATTTCTTAAATTTATTGTTCTCAATTTATATTTTCCTTGCTAAACAGATAATGCTGCTTAATAAAGATAGAGTTTTTTGTTTATGTTCTGGTCAGGAGTGAAAGCTAATCAAGAATTTGGTTTCAATAATTAAAAAAAAACTCATGGTTTAAATTCATTTGTCTTACGCAGAAAAGGAAGAAAATTAATGTCAATGTTGTATGATGTATGATTCTATAAAAAAATTGAATGCAAGAATAAACTACGTTTTAAGTTAGTTAATTCTACAAATAAATGTCCATAATATGATTCAAGCTTAAAACTTATACTTCAAATTCCGTACTTGTGTACGAATGTGAAATGTTGTGTTTTTGAGCAAAAACATGAAGAACAATTGCCAACCATTCAGCGTTCGTTCAACTTTCAGACACCAACACCAACCGCACGACAAACTGCACAATCCAAAAAGTGATTTTCCAATAAACAATCATAAAGCCAAAAGTTATACTTATTGAATAAATAAACGATTAGATGAATAATCTGCTCAAGCGTTCTTGTACCGGTCGCAAGAGGAACGCTATAAAACCACCGTTTTATAGATATGTTCTAACGGCGCAAAGAAAATACTGACCACTGTATCCCGCCTTTAGAACGTGCTTTTTTACTGCAACAAAATTCGCGGCACACACATACACATCGCAAGCTTCGTTCATGTTAGGACAACCGTCTGAAGGTAGCCGAAGAAACATAAAAATAAATTAAAAGTATTATCATTCCACCGATTACTGCCACTACCCGACGAAAAGAGTTCCACCATCTACCGTTTTGGTGGCACGGAAACTGCTTGTTCAGATGATGGCAGATCTGAATTCTGGTTTTATTGGTATCGACAACGGCTGCGCTGCAAAAAAGGCTTAAAATACGAAACCAGAAAACTGTCGTTAAAGTATGATTGTTATGATGCATAACGAATGGGATTAAAATGGAGCACTCAGAGCCCATATTGTGTCGTCTTCCATCCATTTTGTATAAGATAAACCTGTTCGCGAACGGTTTTGCGGTCAATGTTCATCAAATCAATGCGCTTGAAATTTAAAATTAAACAGAAAAAAATATTTCAGTACTAAAACATATCGTCAACATGCGCATCCAAATCATCATTTCGAAGGGAAAGTGAAAGCACGTGAAGCTCAACGAAACGTATCTGCCATCCCACGAAGCAATCGGCAGACCAATACCGACAAACGTTCAACTCCAAACTTCATTTGTCATTTGCCCCATCCCGCCGGCGCCGGTGGGACGGTTTTGATTAAATTAAGCCCCAAATTAAATCACACGACTACGGACACGTTTCTGGTGCCTTGCCAAGCCAAGCATTTGTTCCTGCAGGTGTTTTCACGCTGCTGTTTTCGCTTAATGGACAAACTTTTTCCACGGCGAAATTAAAAAAGGGAAGCATAAAAACACTCCCAGTTAAAAGTTCTATTGAAACTTTTCCCCTCCGGAGTGGACAAATATGGTGAACGGTTGGGGATTTATGTGAGTGTGAACATTTTTTCAATTGCTTTCGTGTGTAAGTAAGTCATAATCAACGAAGGGTAGATGCCATTATGGTTGTTAAGGAGATTTTTATAAATTCTCATTGCTGTCTTGATTGGATTTTTAGGCAAATTTGAACATAAAACCAAAAAAGTATTTAAACCATACAGAATCATGCTCTAGGTTTACTAATAACCTCCTAATTTTTAAATTCAAAACAAGTCCCGTTGCACATGTAATTCATCTCTACACAAAATGGTCGCTATGCATTTTCATGTGATTAAAGATTATCAGTAGTATAGTGTGTTATCATTTCATTTTTTTTTCAATACTACCCACACTAGAAACTATCTAGGAAATACAAGAAAATTTTAACGCCGCTCATAAAATATGTGAACACATTTTTCTTTTGGTGTGGCTAGGTGCATTTGGTGCTGGCGTCTGGGAAACTCATCAATTAGAAGGTTTTCCTTTCCGACTGTCAATAGTCAAACCGTGTTTCTCTTCTGATCTTTCAAACAAAACACACACACACACATATATCGATACACTCAAGGAAACAAAACTTCCGACGATACAATTTCACATCCACCCCGACACTCGTCCCCTCCCTGCCGGCGGAACTGAAGCAGGAAACACAAACTGGAAGCGAATCAACGACACCAAAACGAAAACAAAATAAAGTTACGTCCGTAGCCGTTCCAACAGCTGGCTTTCTAATTATCATCATCATTATCGTCTTGTGCGCCTTTCGAACGCTGTCGCCCCGGCGAATGTCATAACGAACGATCGAGTGTCATCTTTGGTCCATTTTGGGCGTGCTCGCCCAAACACCGTGTGATCCGAGCAGTCGCCCGCACTCATTAGAGACACTTCGCACTGCATGCGTCCTGGAGACGTCGCGGTCTCTGCCGCTGGGACGTTCGTTCGTGCGGAAGCGCCGTTAAAGTCATTTAAATTTTTGATGACTCGAGGAACCACCCGCACTCGGTTATCGATGCCGATGCCGATGCCGAAATGTAATACCATCCGCAGGCTGGTGCAGCATCTGGACGGTGTGAAAAGTTGACTGAAAAAAATTCTCACTACAATGGCTCGTTGTTTTGATTGAAACCACGCGGGAAATGGCGTTGGAAAATGAGTTGGTGGAATTCCAAACGAAATCGATCGGAGGTATGAACTTGTGAAGAAATTTTAAAGAAACATTTGTATCGCTTTTTTGTTTGTTTTCGGAGCTTCGGTAGGTATAGTTGTTTTAAGTTGATTTCGGAAGGTTAAACTTCCTGAAGGTAAACGAAAATATAAGCGGCATCTGAATGAAACGTGTATTTGTCAAGCACAACCGCAAAAGGAAAACAATTACAATTTAAGCTCATACCTTTCGTGAAAACCTCTTTCATGAGTCCTTCGAAAACCCAGTTCTGGAGGATAAAAATTTAAAAAAGTAACGAGAGCCTGTTGTTTGTTTAAGGATTCCCAGAAACAGCGTCGAAATTAAATCACATTCTGCTTTCGGCAGGATTTCACTCTCCCAAAAAAACCGACAGCTGTCCTGCAGTATGCCAGCAAACCTTTCTGGACAAGAAAATTAGGGCCCTCGAGCTCGACCAGCACAACGCAACATGCACCGACATCCCCTCTAAACGCGGTCCACAAGCGCACGATAATTGATTAAGCACCGCAGTTAGCGGACAATCAACGGGAGAAAAATCATCCAACGCCACTTAGGACACACCGTCCCAAAAACCTTCCCGGAGGAATGGATACCCACGGCGAGCAAAACAAACATGCCGCAGCAAACGCATCCTGTCTGCACAAACCTTTTCGTCCACTCTGCGCCCATCCCGAATCAGGAACTAAAGTCTCGGGGGAAGCAGAATGACAAGACGGACGGACAGCAAACCCAAATCCGGCTGGAATGGCACGGAACGGAACTGCAATCGTAGCGATCGAGCCAAATTAATGGTTCAGAAAGCCAACTGACACTTTTTCTCGCTGCACGGACGTCTTTTCTCTTGGTTCGTTGTTGTGTTTTCCTCTCTCTTCCTCTCTCTGTCTCTCTAATGCCTATTGTCTCACACCAGCCCTCACATCGGGGGGTGCCTGCCCATACAGCGAAGGACGACGGTGCTGGTGATCCTCCAGAAAAAGGGCCGTCTTCAGCCCAGCCGAACGCGGGGCGCCAGACGAGTTTGTTTTACTGACGAGCGCGCGCGTCCTGAAAGAAGCCGAAAATTATTATAATTCCAAAAATCATGATTAACATTTAGATTAGTAGCTTGTTTTCTAGAGCAGCCATTTGCCGCACGCTCGTCCGCACCGTTTCGTTGTTTCCTTAGCGATCGTTAGTTACATCACTCTTTTGCCCGGTTGGTGTCTGCGGCTTGATGCTTTTTATTAGACGGTTTTCGGGTTTCGTTGCTTTTTATTGTTTCTTCTTCTACGCAGATCATGCCACGCCATGCGGTGATGAAATCTTCAAAGAAACGAATATAAAAAATAGTTTAACTGACCAGGCAGAAAGGCAAAAACAAACAGTGAGTTCGTGGTAGAATTTTCATATCGGGCCACTTTCTGTTTCAGCGAAGTCTAGAGTTGTTCTATTGCTTGTAAATTAATCGACTTTCCCGCTATTAATCATTTTAACTTTTTTTAACACATCAAACATGTTTCAAGTTTGTTGATTTTCTAGTAAGTAGAATTTGATGAGAAAAAATACTAAAAAAAATAATACATAATATTAACAAATACACATTTCATTTATTTAAGAAGCTCTTCTTTCTTTTTAAAAACTTAGTCTTAAACAAAAATATATCGATTTAAAATATAACTGAAAACAAAGGGTTTAGGGGAGATGTCTTTGAAGAGCATTTAATTTTGACAGATGTTTACATTTTTCATATTAATTTATCAAAAACAGCAGCACGACTTCTAGTGTTATCTTCTCTGGAAGAAATGCGTAATGAGTAAACAACGTTACCATTAACTTTTACTGCAAACCGTTACGAAACGCAAGAACCATAAAGAACCATTGTAATAGTATTATTTTTATGTTGTGATCAATTATGAGCTGAAAGTGCAGCTGTTTGTAGACGGAGTCATTGTGCTGGTGAGAAAATCAGGCGGTGGGAGCACTCTTGGTTCCATTCGTCCGATATCTCTCCTTAA
>KI915050.1:4242597-4258340 GCA_000473445.2 Anopheles farauti | reverse complement strand
CCTGTGCTTTCGTTTACCCACTCTTATATGTACTGATATTGTTGACTAGTTTTAAGATGTTTAGAAATAAACATTGATTTTATAAAAAAAAAAAGATGTGAAATTAATGTCTGAGTAGCACACTATGTATGCTTGAATTGTCTGCTAACTGTTGGTGCTATAAAAAATATGGTGTTGAGTCTTTGAACCGTTAGATTTTGAACCGTTAGAAATAAAGTGTTTGGAAGCATGTTCTTTGAATATATTTTTTGTATTGTACATTCTTCTGAAACGAAATTTACAACACACGACAAAATTAAACCTATCTCAAAACATTTGCTGAAAAGCTTTTTTTAAACATTCGAATTATTTTATCAGTTTATGAACGCAATAACAATAAACTAAAATATTATGCAATTACTTAGATGGTATGGTATCTGTATGTTATCCCAAATATGCCAAATGTACTCAGACATCTGGTACCAATTCGCGCACGATGATATAATTTGGAATAAAGCCAAGAAAAGTTAGTGGTTTAGTTGTCCAGGAAAAATTGCGAGAAGTAAACAGTTACCTATGGTTTGTTACTTATTTAGACCATGATATATTATAGTTGATGCACGATATATTTCTGGTTGCATTGCATTTGATTATCATTTACATTCTTTTCACCGCAAGCATGTCATTCCATGAGTTTTACGTAATCAAAACAATCCACCACTGTCGCGTTGCATTCCATCAATTCGATTAACCAACGATTATAATTAATCTATTTGATTCCTAGATTTTCAAAACAGTGACATTTGCACCATACTTTCCAGGATCGCGAAATGCTCCATTGAAAGTTTACACAACCGCAGTTGGGAGAAAAATAAATTAAACAGCACGGCATAGAATTAACGCATCATAATCCAATTACATTAACCCGCTCCAATTACATTGACGCACGTGTCTGCCGTCTCAATCGAGTCTATTGACCAGGTGCGGGAGGCGATCGTTCCAGTCGGGATGGTGCGTTGAATTAAGTATAAATTAATTACGACACAAAATTGAAAATGTAAATGCAATTACATCACTGGGAAAATAACGTTGCGGCCGCTGTTATTTGCTTTCGTTTGTTCAGCTTCATTCTTTGGATGCTTTTATTTTGGTCATTGTTTCCAAGCGCACCAAACCTTCCACCAAGCGCGGTTCAATTGCCTACCCCGCCTCTCACAGTGATCTGCAACACCGCCGAACATAGGGCATGTGACACAGAATGTCCTGTAAAAACATAAACCATCACTGCTCAATATGGTCGAAGAGAATTAACGATCGCAAAATTGGTTATTGGTTATGAGCCTTTAATTATGGAAGAGTTAAACACCGTCATCCGCTCCAACATGAGTACTGCTGCAAATTTCCGGTTTTTTTTATGTTATTTTTCTGCTGGAATGAACGATTTTAAAAATGTGTTAAACGTTTCGTGAACATTTTCGAATAAAAAAGACGTTAATACGAAGGCTTTACATCATGTATATTCAGCCAAAATTATTATTTTCCATGAGAATGAAAAGCTATTGGTTACTTAACACGTACTTTAAAACAACAGACATTTAAAGTAATTATCATTTTTCAACTCAGATTATTTAAAAAGTGTTCATTTTTTGCGATCGTTTAACAGTATGTACACATTTACTGAGTATTTTTTTTAACCGCAGCTATCGATTTCGCGCTTGTTAATACCATCCAATGTGCCATCTATAAAGTCGGCGGCCCATTTTTGCATCATCTACATCTGCATTTTCGCCTCTCCGTTAGTACTAATTCAAGTTATCGCGCAGGAAACAAAAGTCATTACCCATCCCAGCTCATAAACGGACAATGCATTGCCAACTCTAGGTTCGGCCGCTTGTCGTTGTGCTTTAAACTAATTAAACCACAATATGGATGCTGAAAATCCGATTATTGCACAATGTTTTTCCCATGAGCAACCACTTGGTGGCACGGGGCGAAACGTGGCCAGCATAAGGGCCCGCGATGACACACCCAATTCGTTTACGAACCGGCTTATCGACCGGTGCTCTCGTTGCCACGAATTTCCCATGAATGCAATGCGGCAATAAATTGCAGCGCGACAGTTTCTGGGGCTTGGCGTTTTTCCAAATATTCGCCCCGTAGAAATTTTACAAATAGCCAAACAATCGTAAGCGAAAGCCAAATCAGCGTGTCGAAAGGCGCCGGTTAGATGTGGGTTGTAGAAATTTGAAATAAAAACCTTCAGTCACACATTTGGGCGGTTACAGTCGTATGAATTTGAATTAGTCACAGGAAATAAATTTGGTATATTTATGAAAAACTTGCATTAAAATTTCTGTGTATGTTTCTGATCATAATAGGCTAGATTTGAGTAATGGAGTGAAAGATTTTCTCGAATGGAGTAATGGAGTGGAGTGAAAGATGAACGTGATTTTCTTTGAACAATAATGAGAAATAAACGTAACATACTTTCATAACTATGAATCTCGCTAGTACACTAAGCCACTCCAAAATACTTCAGATTGTAAAAATTAACATATTCGCACTCAGGCAACCCATCCGCTGCACAGGGAATGCTTCAGATTGTTTAATCATTTTCTTTGTTATCATTCGCGTGGACAGCCGTCACCATCACCACGTAGCATTACTTAAAAATCCACATCGCTCATCGCGAAAGGATGCCGACCGGCTACCGTCCTTAAAATTTTGTCGTACATCCCTGAATCCGACATGCACGACACGTGACTGGGTGTTAAAAACGACAATGCTCGGATTCCCACCTCACCGTACACCCGACACCCTCCCACCGGCGGAGCGATGTTTTCACATGAATAATTAATGGTTCATTCACGCATCCGAGTGTGAAATTCCATCCCACTGCCCAACCCACCTTAACCCAGCCATCGCAGGACGCCAGTGACAGAAAGGAAAAACACCATCCGACGGACCTGCAAATGACAGAATTCGGTGCGATAGATTCGTCATCGTGCGCGGCCCAAAGTATATCCTTGAGGGCTGCATCGTGGACGCCACGTGAAGAGGAAGTGACCAACGACGCTACGAATGACTGCATTTTGCACCGGCACGGTAAGAAGTCCAACGATCCAGGACGCGCAAAACGGAGGCGCGACAGGCCGCAAATTGAAACCAGTAGCCCAAATGGCCCACTCTGATGACACTATTCAGTGTCCGGGTCTTTTGTGTATGTGTGGGTGTGTGATAGCGAGGGTGTCACTGTAAAACATTACTTCGTCAGGATGGGAACAATGCCAGTCATAAGCAGATTTCGACATGAAATGATAAATTGCGATGTCAAGCGGAACGATGGACGGACACCAGGCACCAGGCCTTGAATGATGGCCAGCAACTGACTCCGGTGACGTGCAAACGAGATACTGTGGGCTGCGCTTGCAAACTTTTGTGTAGAATGCTACCCTTTTCAGCGGCATCCTGCAAATGGGCGAGGCTACACGTCATGGGCTGTTTTTATTCCTCTGTTGTAGACCGTGCTCTAATTTTTAGCTTACATCGCTAAATACACTGCTGAGACTTTAAGTTTTATTCGTCATCGGGCCAAGTATAAGTTGTTTCGGGCGTTAATGGTAAATCACCCTCTAAGGCTGAACATATGCTCTCTCTTCCAACCAATCTAAATTTAGCTCAAAATAAATTTTACATCGATTCAATTCAATAATTGCAAATTATTAGTTTTTAATAGCAAAAAAAGAAGATCAATAAAACAAACAAATCACCTAGCTATACCGCTACTACTAAACAAAATTAAATCCCTAATGCAAAAAAAAATCACGATTCATTCATTTTGGCTTCGCCACTATACAAAAAAAATATGTATCTCTTTTTATCGGTCAACCATAACGCTTGAGAAACATGTGATGTTGTTTCAATACATGATTGCTTACTTTGTGTATAGTGTATAAAACTAAATTATGATATAAAAGCAGTTGTGTTGTGTTTTTAATCTGTAACCAGAAGCTAATTAATCAAACAATCTACCAATACTTTGTCGATACAAACGTTTGTCCCAAGACAGGTAAGACTGAAATTTAAGTGAACGATATAAGCCAGAAATAAAGTTTGGACTAGAAACAATCTTCTCTTTCCTCCACTAGAAGCCATCAATCCGTCATCGGAACGATTTATAAATATGTTCGTGCAATTAAATGAATTATAGCGTTTGTACATGTAATCGTACAACCTCAGCATGCTTCATGCATCAAGCAGCATTTGAACCTGTAAGCACACTTTCATACTTTTAAAGATGCTCAGGAATAAATATAACAGACTTAAGTTTTTTAAACATCATTTTGACGAATTTCTTCACAAAAAATGGTTATCGAACCATCCAACTACATATGATTTAGTCCAAAAATAAAATACGCTCATAATGATAATAGACCAGCACAACATATATTTGATTGCATTCATCATATTGCATGCATTAAAAACGATGATGTAGTGTTATGTTAAGCTATAATCAAATGTAAAATTTCTACATATCAATCGTTGTTATAAACATAAAACAAAGCATGGAAGACATGAGGAACAGTGCTTTCAATTTGCCAACCCTTCAAGAAAGCTAAAACAAACTCTCTATATAAATATTTCTAATCATTTGAAATAATAATAAAACAAATATGTCCCCATTTTCCTCTCAGAATCATTGATCAGCACAGTTCGTCTGTCACATTCAATTAGCAGATTGTATTTTTTTCTTCAAATCTATTTTGACGCTATGTCAACCACCCACGAGAAGCAGCATGAACCCCATTTTCAATTGATTTATTTTACGATCGCAAACCTTGTGACAGTTTTCACTTACTTTCGCTACCGAACTCGACCGGGCACTTTTCCGGAGATGACGGAATGATGCCGCCCGGGTACCGTCGTATTGGCTCGAATCGATCCGTGTATTTTTCACTGCGACGGAAAACCGCCGAACCGAGCGCCTGGAGAACACTTTCATGCTTATCAGGCCCGAACGCCAATTTCGAGGAGTGCCTTTGCGTTCGGTGTGCATGTGTGTGTGCCTTTGCGTGTCAGGTTGTCTGTCCACCGTTTTCCATACGGAAATCGGTGCTCATTCGCACACCAACACGCACAAACACACTGTTCTTTAGCACATCGCTGAATGATAAATTATCCTGTGTGCTACTAGTATTTCCACGGCTTCTTTTTTCCTGCCCAGTTTCGCACATGCTCCTGTTCCATCAAATACATACCCTTACATCGAACATAGCATGTCTTGGCAGGGAAGATTCTTGTCCTTCCCCTTTCCCACTATTTGACCCGTTGATGGGTTGAATTTTCCCGGTTTTTCCTTTGTAGCATCCGGTTCACTTTACGACGCTCTCAAGTCTTTTTTCATCCAACCAATCCTTCTCGCGAAGGCGCAAGGAAAGCTGCTCGATAGAAGCACGCGCAGCAGCGTTTTGTGCGGCGACACACAATAGTGGAAGCACTTGGCCAACAACCATTGAAACTTGAATGTGAAAAGAAACGTGCAGATACAGCAGGCGATCCAGGAAGCGTGTGGGAAATTCAAACAACTTTATCGGTGGTGGGTATAGAAAATGAATCAGCACAACACTTCGAACTCTTCCCCTCTCACCAAACCGGGCCGGTGGACTGAGGTTTTTTTCATCTGTCTTATTTCTACGTCTTAACTCACTGACAACGAAAAAAAATGATAAAATTTGCAGCTCAAAAAAAATCTGCTACTGAGCAAGAATAATCTAGTGACATCCCATTGGCCATCCTGCTTCCGGTTTCTGCATCTCTTCTAGACCACGGCAAGCCACGCACCATCTCATCGACCGCAGAGTCAGAGGAAGCATTCCCGCAACGATGAGATAAGGCCAAACTTCCTTACGTCAAATGTAACTATCTTTCTTTCGTTTTTATTTCAACGGTCAGACATCCGCGTTGTAGCAAAAAATCTCAAGCAATGACAATGAAAGCAGAAGGACACGAGCGGCACGCTAAAGGTGGGAGTTTGCGCTATATAATCATTCGGGATAAATATTAATCATCGAGATATTGCCACTCGAGTGTATCCGATAAGACGTAATGGAAGTGTGCAACAACAGGCAAAAAACTTCCTAAAATTAGTTGGTTAGAACCAGAAATGTTATTGACAATAGTACACGAAGCTATCGTTGTAGGGTTACAAGTTAATTTAAACATTCCAAGTCCATCTTATTATGTCTGTTTCAGAGAAAAAAATATGTTGATCTTTACATTGCTTTCGATTCGATGCTTTCTCCTTCCAAATAGGATCCCCAACATTTCAAAAGATACCAAACTTGAAGTCATTTCCTGTTCCGGTACAACTGATAAGAGATGAACCCTTCAACGTTGCCTTTTATCCTTTGCATGATTAATTGATTCACGTTGACGTGATAAAAAGCAGCCAACAAGCAATCGATCAGCTCAATGCGTTGCCATTTAAAAAATGCTATATCTTTCCATCATTCAATGGCGTAGTTTCCAGGCATTTCGGAAGCCCCGGACGCAAACTATTTCTTAGGAACCCATGAAATATGGATTTCAATCACGCTTTGTTCTAATGAGACGGCTTTCAAATGGGATCGATTTTTACCCAACCAGCAGCCAAAATTGTCTCCGTGTCAGCTTGTCTATTGCACTCGGTTTTATTATACTTACTCTTGCCGCGGATGCATCCGGTGCGACCATAAGGTAAAATTCATTTACCATCACGACCACCATAAGGTGCATTGAGTTGTGAACGAGTCGGGGTTGTAATACGACACAGTTCCGCAAGACCGCTCCAGCCACCAACCGAAAACCGGCCTTACCTAAAAAGGGATAACTTCCGGTGATTTCGTTGAGTTGCTCCACTGTTCCACTGCTCCAGAGCGTTTTAGGTTCGCAAGTGAGAAAATTCGACGCGTAGAACCATGTCGCCCGATGTGCATAAGTGTTGCTGGAGGAAGAGACAGAGTTCCGGGAGAGATGGAATTTTCAATTACAAACCGGATATGGAACAAACAGATATTCCGGACAAATGGTAAACGTCGCCGCACCCGACAGATGGAGAAAGTTTTTTGATTTGCCAAATCGTCTCGCCCGCTGCACCGACCACACCGAATCCCTGCTGGTCTGGGCTGGCCACCCATCCAGTGAGTTCGTCATTCGTCTGCCGGACCGTATTCGCGGAACCAACGTAGCAAGAGCTCTACAGCGAAGCAATGGGTGGACTAACTTATCGTTTCGAGATGAAGCATCCCGAATGCAGTCAGCCAACCGAAACCCAAAGCTTCCTCACCCTGTGTTTGTCCTTCACGTTCAAGCTCGGCAATCCATTGTGTGTTCGAATGCTTGGTCCGGGTGTATGTTTGTGTGCTGAAGTGCACTGGCATGCGTGTTTGCTAGTGCCAGCGGGTGTGGTTGTGTGTGTAAATGGACGAGTTAGCATAGAGCAGAGCTTCAGTATAGATCTTGCACCACATCATTATGGAGTGGTTTAGTAATCTAAAATCCATTTGTTTTAACTAAGCTCGACAAACAATCTCCTTTGACAAAAATATGAGTTTTTTAACAAATTCATAAGACGCAAAAGGTAATGGCGTTGGTGCAGGTTTTGACGTGGTAAAACATTGATGATACCCGTATCGTGAAATCTTATTGGACAGTATTTCTGAGGTTTGAAGAGGCACGGTCCGGTCCGTTTACTGTCACCAAAACCTTACGTAACAAATGTTAAAGAGAATAAAAACTAGGTAATAAACTGCCTAAAGCTCACACAAATTCAAAATAACTCATCAACTCTCCGACCACAAACCAGTAACCCCTGCATAAAGTAAAATAAATAGGGAGGAAACTACTGACACTCACAATACGGCCATATAAACCATTTAAACTTTTATATAAGCAAATAGAAAAACTCATATTAATTAAAATGTTATACAACACTCGGTTTCGATCACCACCATGCACATGAGCAAATATTCAGTAAAAATGTTTTATTTGTTCCACTTATTTTATCTGTAATACAAAATAAGTGTTGACATAAACCTACAAGAAAGGTTCAATTACATATTTTCCTGCTCTACTTCACCTAGCTCACTTAAGTAAAAAAAAACCGGAAGTGTGTAACACTTGAGATAGAGTGAATTATAGAGTCAAATAGTTTTTTTGTAATTTTGTAAGTTTTATTAATGTGGTATACCAGTAAATTATGAAAAACAATCATCGGTTATTGTTACAATAACACCAAAACATATCATTCTATCTACGTAAGGTATTACTGTAAAACTAATAAGCCAATAAAAGGAATGTAACATATTAAAGTTAATATCCTCTTTATGACACTTCTGCAATCAAGATGACACCAGAAAAATTAAATAAATATAATATTTTATAAACGCATGTACACCGTTCGCTATTTGCTCACATTATATATCATAACGTTTCTCTGTATTTACACGCAAACGATCTACAGATTCCGGCAAAGCCAAGGGATGAAATATTCGCATGCTTCCGGGCCTTTCAGTTTTATCGTTGTCATGTAATCGGTTTCCAGATATCATTTTACACAACTGTAAACCAACCGTTTTCCAGGATGCTTCCCGTTCCCCTCCCTCGAAGCACGAAAAGGCCAGAAGATGGCGCCGGTTGTACCAAGCGATACCGATCCGATACAAACAAACAAAATAAAAAATCGTCAGAAATCCTTTCCGAACCATGTTTGCAAGACGCATCCGACAACCGAAGTGACACAATCTTATCCCACCCACCACCCTCGCTTGCACCGTTCTTCCAACTGTACACGAGTGCGGATGTCACAATGTCAGAAACGACAGCCAACAGCAGGAGTCAGACTTGAGCAATCGATGGGCTTGAGTCGGGGGAAACGGGCAAAAGCATCTTAAAGAAAAACGGATGACTATTGTGGCGTCTGTTTCTTTCCTTCTGTTCCACATCTATGGGCCATCCGTCCGGAAATCCATCCCACTGGCACCGGGTGAGAAAACATCGAGATTGACACAAGCATGGCTTCAGGACGCAATGTGTGTGCTTGGGTGTATTGCGCCTATTGTGCGCATTGTATGTGTGCGTCCTAGGTTATATTTGCGCAACCAAACAACATAATTTCGACATATTACAGCATGGAAATGGTTCCGATGGCGGACAAGATACGCAATTTTGACACTAGCATTAGGGAAAATTAAAAAAGGAGCCAGTCATATGAATCATTCGTGCCGCAAATGACGTGTAGTCCTGCTAGGGGAAGGTGAGATGGGTGGGTGCCAATATGAAAACTACTCTTCACAGAAGGGTGTCTTGGATGAATGAAATTATAGAAAGAAAGTGTCAGGTTCTGAATTAACCAGCGTGCCGGAGGGGTTGACAAAACTTTTTGAGAAGACGCTTGTCTTGACCAATTACAATATTTTATTTCCCTCAATCTTCTGTCTTTCTCACTTGTATTAAAAATTAATAGTACAATGAGTTTTAATGGAAATGTGGTTAAGTTGAACTGTATTTTTGGTTTCTGTTGAACAAACACAACAAAATGCTCAAATTGCCAATTAGCATTCTATAAGCTTGCTGGTAATATTAAGCTTCTTTTTCATACTATGATATTTGATTCATTGTTGTTAAAAAATTTTAAATGTTATAACAATCCGTTTTGGAGTGGCCTGATACGAGATTAGAAACTGTGATTCATTTTTTTATTCCTTTATAAAAATATTTGTTATGTCTCTGCCTACATGTAAAAGTTTTTACATTTACGAGTGGTGAAAATGATAAAGATTATATTGTTCTGTAATTTTCCCTAGCAGCTTCCATTATAAAAAAGGTTTCAAACACAGAACAATATACAAATGACGATGAAATTGGAAACTACCGAAAGCATTCGTATGAAAGTAGTATTCCTACGTCTCATCCATTAGGCGTAACATTAAAGTTGCAGTGGGTATAATATATAACCCAATCTACCATCCATTTTGCATAAAGCAATCGAATACAATTATGATACCATGAACGGTTTTCCTCAGGGTGAGAAATATGTATCACACATTATTACTATTCACAAGCATGTGTCATTTACCTAATGGAGACATCCAATATAGCCCATACCAAGAAGATAGAAACATTTTTCCCAAAAACCCTCACAATTTTCCGGCCTTCAAACATCCCTTTTTTGCTCTCTCGACCCTTCCGTTGCCAATCGAACAAAGTGCTTCTTTTGTGCATACAAACAAGCCTATTTACATATCGCTCGAGACAATTTTGATTTATCGTTCTGGAATTGCTTCTCCTTTCCGAATGGTTTAACCCACTGTAATACAACTATAACTGAAACCGCAAAGATAACGACGATCTTTTCCTGTATCGTATGAACATTTTAAAAGCAAGATAGAACATCAGTCAACCTTGGATTGATTTCTTTCCTATTTGACTTGCGTTCCAAAAATGTCGTATCGAATCTCGAATCATTCTGTTGAATAAAATACAATAATAAAAAAAAAACATTTCTAGAGACATAAATGGGAAGTTTCATCATGAAATCATTCATTGGATTACAGCATCTTTTTGAATATTGATGTAAAATTTTGAAAACCATTATTTGCCTGAAATTAGCAGCGCATTGTTTTATTTTGGATCATCATTTTAAATCGAATTAAATCCTAAATCATGGTGTCTGGCCTATACTAACTACTTCACTCCACGCTACTCTGAGCACACCCAAATCGCATGAATCCAGAATTGTTTAATGACGATTTAAATCCCACACAATGAAGCAACCGTTTATGCTTAATCGTGCGTACGTGCTTGAGCATTAATAATAAAACTCAAATTAATTACAATTAAAGCGTTAACACCTCCATGCGGTCGGCCAGCGCGATGGTGGACGCATTTTACTGAACTTTTCCACAAACTGAAGTTCTTTCTCGAGTGGTTGGCTTCCACGATTCGACGGTAAAAGCGTTATAATTGGTCAGAGCTGATTCGACGGGATGTGGTCACCGCTCTCTGACGCTCGATTCATGTCGGGCGTTGGAAGTGGACGCTTGGGGGGATTAAAAAATTACACGCTGGAAACTGTTTACCGTTTGCAACGGTTAAAACAATCAACTTGGCCGCGGTAAAGTTGAATGCCACACGAAAGTGTAAGTGTTTGTAACGGTGGTTTTTTATATTTACACGCATATTTAGAAACACTTTCACCCACCCGAGGAAGGGTAGAAACACTCCCAATATTGGTTAGTATGGCGGAAAAGCTTTCTACAACTACTCGCATAATGTTGGAGCAGAAAGATTGCGTAAAATTTTCTGCAAAAGAGTTTTTCTAACATTGTTATATTAAATCATTAACGTTTTTTTTCTTTACATTAAATTCTATCTACAAAAGTGAATAGGTTAGGACGAAGCACTTTCTATTTCCTGCAGCCCAGAAAAATGCAAAACTCAAATTTATTTAACTTCCACTGAATGACCAAAATTGTGAAACACGAAATCGCTCACGGCCTGCGGACAGAACACGCTTGGCAAGAGCCACCCGGTGTGATGGTTTATGAAAATGCTATAAAAATAATAAAAACAACGCAAACGAAAATTCGTTATTATGTTTATGGCGCCTCATCTTATCGTCAAACGCGACGGTCCAACCATTTTCTCGCCGGCATTACATTACTTTTTACTACCCTTGCCGGGCGTCTGCAAGTGCCTTTTTCATATACACTGCTCCACTGCCGCTGGTGGGCTTGCTTTGTCCATGTTTTTTTTGTCCTTTTATTGTTCTTTCTCCGACGCTGTGCATCGTGGCATCGTTCGTGAATCAATAGAGCACGAGACACAATCGCTATTACGCTACAGCGAACATGTGTTGCCTAAAGGTTCCATTTGCGAGTGTTATGGTTTAATAACTTTATGCTAATTGATGATGAACGCCCTAGGTGGCCCTGTTGTTTCCACTGGAGAGCTGGGTGACATTTTCCTTCGAGCCTGCAGCGGTACGACTGCCGCACCATCAGACTGACTTAAACGTTTCCACCATAAACTGACATTATGTATTGAGCGTGCAATTGCCAATTTGCCTACACGACGCCACGGTGTTGGCTTGAACATGCTCGAAGCTTGTGGAATTTATCCACCCATTGAGGTGTGTTCCGCCATCTTGTTTCACATCCACGATGGAGAAAGATTTTCAAATTGGCTGCTATAGGAAAATACGTACGTACTTCGATCGTCACGTGCATCAAATTGTAACACTTCACATGGAGAGCCGATGAAGTGCTTACGCCGGCATGGTTCACCATCCATTTGCACGGTTATTCAAGAACGTGCAACATTCACAACAAGAGATAAAAATAGCAGGTGTTAGCAGGTGTAAAAAGATATGCAAGAAGTGTGTTTAAAACCAGAAATCCCCGCCTCGGGCTGAGCAATACGCAACAAGTGGTTACACCGAGCAATGCATAGCGAATGATAAGATGGGTCGATGGTGTTCAATCATCGGTTCAGATGCACCCTTCAGATGTTAACCGACTAGTTGCATTCACTGGAATTTATGGAGTGCGCCAGGAGCGGCAACTGCGTGTTATTCATTCTTTCATACATACGCCCGCATACGTATACTCGGCATTACAATCCTTTCGGCTTTAAATTGTTAAACAATAAAGGACTAGATTGGTTGAATTATATATTGTACAATTGGTTTAATTGTTGATATATATGTGTAATATGTTGGATGAATTAGATATGTAATATTGATTTACTTATTAATGATTATACGCGATATAGGTATTAAAATTGTACATATATGAGTATTTCCCTCATTGCTACTAAAATTACTAATGTCTATCCTCACAATTCACTCTATACTGAGACTACAATTAATCTCATAAAAATGCTGCAAAAAATTAGTAGACTAATCTAATCTATGTTCGTATATTTGATTCGGTGTAATTTGTGTTTGCCTTATATTTTAGCAGCTGTTTCACTACACGTCGGAGTTGATGCATGGACTTTTTTTTTATTTTTCCATATCGAATCCAAATTTTCAGAAGAATGTGAGTCTCGTTGAATACTCTTATACCGTGAGAAATTCAGCTAACCAATCAAATATTAAATATAAATGTCTAATTTTAGGTTAAATTAGGTTAATAAAAGAATGAAAGTCTTTTCTACTATATTTTTCAACAACAGGAGTTGTAAAATTATTTACGCGTCTGTGTTGGTTAAAAACCCCTATTTTACTGTTAGGACCACTCATTGAACATACCGCTGACGCGAAAATCATCTTCTTAAGTAATCCAATTTCTTTAAATTAAGCTAAGGCACATCCTAATTGGATAAGCTTTAAAAAAGGATTTGTGTGAAAAATACATTTGCCTTTCCCTTAGCTGTTGTCTTCAAAGCAGCAACCATTTTGGGGTTGCAATAATTTGCATGAATTTATACTCCTTTCAATTAGAACCAGCGATTATAAAAGCTATGGTATAGCTACCGGAGTGAAAATAATATTCAAATGTTTATTGTGCGCAGCACCCTTCCCCAGATTTCTAGCTACTGAATCACTGTCCGTGCGAATGATGAAGTCATGAAAAGGATGGTTTGCTTGCTGGCTGCAACACATGGCGTTTATGGAGCGCGAAATTATTTCCGCTCGCCTTAGGCCATTAGCATTGCGATATGGAGTGATGACGGCAGCTCACTCACGAGCCATCTGTGCGTTATCGATGCTGAACGATGTTCACTTTGCCGGCGCCTGACAATTATCACTCGCGGCCAATACGATCCGGTGCATACATTCTAACTCACCGTGCACCATTTCGTGCGCACGATTGCGATCGAGTGCATCGACGAGAGCGTACGGCCACCTATGACTGTTGATGAGCCATTGCAGAAGCGCACAGAACCACGATGAGTGTAGCTACTATCTATACGGACAGACCGATGCGAGGACGAACACGTTTTTGTAACTGCAACCGTCAATAGTCATAAGTTAATTAAGTCTCGAAAGATGATTTGCATTCAGCATAGCGACATGTCATGTCTTGAAAACTTCACGGAAATATTGACATTCATGCGCTTGATACTATGAGTAAACCTCGCCGCATTGGACTCCGATATTCCGACATTCGCGGAAGGAATGGAGTGTGAAATTGCGTTCCTAATTAGTACGGATGCGTTTCCCACTAGCTCCGAGTACAATACATACAAAGCATATTTGCATAAATATTCATTCTTTCTTTCCTGGGACAATGTATTCCCATTGGCAATTTATTGAAATAGTCATAATTGAATGAAGCTAGGGTGCATTTACTTGGAACGAGCTGAAAACGAGCGGCGAAAGAAACAAGCAACCAATATTAACAATTTTCAACGTTATTCTTCTCCCAAAACTCATAGCGGTTTCATAACACAAGGGATTGGGAGTGTAAATTGAAGAATATAATACATTATTTAAAAAATACATTATATGTAGTATTTTATATTTCTGTAACTTACTGGTAAACCTGCAATTGAAGCATTTTTTAATTTTTTTTTTAATATTGCTTGGAGAGTATGAGATATTGTAACTTGATCTTAATAGATTGATTAGATTGTTTCAATTATATTTTTGCGAGTAGTTCAATGACTATTTTTAAAACGTTTAGTTTCCTGCTAGCCACTGTGCAACTTCTTTTCTTTCTCTCATTTTGCTCACTTCAACAAACAACATAATGAATCCAGTAATAAACCATCGTTGAAAAGAGAATCTAAAGTGGAAAACTTCAACCAATATCAAACGTTTGGCGAAAAAAATTTATACAATGAAGACATTTTTACTCAGAACACTTTCAACCCCTAACTCAGCACTATATTAGTAGCATGAAAAAGGTCAGGCAGCAAGAAAAAAAAACCCTTTTCAAGAGAAGATAATAACGCGAAAAGTTGCACAATAATGATTTATTGTTTATTAAACAATCAAAGAAGAGTTTGGGTGGAAAACTTTTTCCCAATATACTTCGTTGCCGTACCGCGCTATCACGTTATCACTTTTACATTACTCGGATTTTCCCGACTGCTTTCTCGTAAGCAAAAAAAGGGTTTAGCTAGTAGTCCCGTTCTTGCCCAACGTGGCAGAGCACGTTCCCGACGAAGCATACTCGACAGGAAGTAGGGAAAAGAAAAAGTAACTTAAGTACATCCGAGACAATATCGGTAAGGCGAGACAATCTTGAGCAACAACTTATTCTTGGCGAGCTCTCGGCTCGAAATTATGGCACGCTAGCGTGGCAGGTCGGGTGGGGAAGAGGGTTTCGTAAAATTTCAAAAATGCAAGAAGCGAAGCTCAATTGAAAGTTTGCTCTTCGCCTTCGCCGTTTCGCTACGTTTTCCATCCTCCATCAGTGCCGGGATGAGTGAGTGCCACAAGGGGCACTTTCTGCGTCGACTGTATTTTCAATTTGTACATTTCCCACCGCCATCGAGCGTGCAGAAAAGAATAGGAAATCTGCACCGAACCCATGTACCAGGAGCAACCCGGTGTGAACTAAACAAAAATTCCAGCCGAGCAACTATGTCCTGGCAACCCAGCGATCACACAAGTGCGCTATGCACCAACAACGTCGAACAGGAAGCACTTCCATTTTTTTCACATACTTCTATGCTTTACATGGTAATATATATATTTGTGTGTGTGTGTGTGTATGTGTGTGTGTGTGTGTGTGTGTGTGTGTGTGTGTGTGTGTGTGTGTGTGTGTGTGTGT
>KI915050.1:4186293-4242497 GCA_000473445.2 Anopheles farauti | reverse complement strand
TGTGTGTGTGTGTGTGTGTGTGTGTGTGTGTGTGTGTGTGTGTGTGTGTGTGTGTGTGTGTGTGTGTGTGTGTGTGTGTGTGTGTGTGTGTTTGTGTGAAAACCATCCTCTGGCTTCACTTTCCCGGTTTCATCTCGAGCAGACCTGACACTATTGCGTTGAGCTTTCACGTGTCAACTTTTGTAAGAATTCTTCACATTTGTAGCCTTGCAACCCAACGAAGTCTACTCGTACACTTCGGTAATCGAAACGTAGCATTGGCATTTCTCCTGTTAGCCTGATGTAAAAGGATTAAACAATAGCCACCTCGGTACTATTTGTACATCTTTTTTTTGGTTTGGGTTTTCAACAAACATGTTCGAAACCGGTTTGTGTGTGGTTTTATTTTTAAACCTTATTTCAGCGCATTTTTTCACGCCCTAAATGTTCACCACACTTAAAACCCTCGAAGAATTTTAACTCTTTCGAAGCTGGAAGCTTGCAAATCCAATTTTGCCTCGGAGAAAACAGGCACTTTCTAGCTGAAAAACGAACAAGGAAACAATTGATTCGTGTCGAAACAAAACAAAATCAAACAATATCGTTCGCTCCGAAAGCGATTTTTCATATTTTTTCGTTTTATAACTTTTCCATAATTTCGTTCGCAGTTCGCATTGTACGTAAACGAATCCGTTTGTTTGTGCCCTTTGCCCAAAGCTGCAGACAACCGGTTCGGTTTGACCTCTAGCGGCTCGTCACAAAGCTACATGAAATTGAAACAGTTTCTTCTGCAATGAGGTCAATTGTTTCCAAATTATTTCGTAAACCGGTTAACGAAAAATTGTTATTATTGATCAAAACTTAGTACATAGGTGCGATGAAGCTTTTCCGTGGTTTTGAGTGAACAGAACATGACTATCGAACTGATTGACGCAATTACACGCACTTACGTAAATACACGACAGGAATGCACACTTTCTTACCTTGATTGGTCAGGCATGATTAATGGGCAAGTAATCTACTTGTTTGCTTTTAGTTCACTCTTTGCCACCACCGGGTTGCCTAACTGACAAGAATAAAAAAGAAATCATCAAAATCTCATATTTTGATTTGCTAATTTTATTCTAGTTAAATTCATTTCTATATTTAAATACATTTTAATTTCAAACGCAAATAACGATCCTAACACCGTGTTAATTTTTTTACCCTTGAGCATATGATTAAAAAAGTTTTGTTATTACTATCGTTATTTATAAATTGTTTTATTCTACAAAACTTCAGCTGGAATCAGTCACCTTACACGACATTGCTGGTACTGCGTTTAATAATTCTTGAAAATCTATGTTAGTTTTAATTGCCGAGATAAGTCATATTTTTACATTTCGTGCTACTGAGCATACAGCTCCATTCCACCCCATCGTTGATGAAATCCCCTTGGACGGGGTACCCGTTAATTGATTACAGCTTATAAATCGTCTCGTTGCACCGAGAGGACCCACCGATGCGCGATGCCGTGGAAATTTTACGCCATGTCAAATTAAGAACCGAAACACGATAATGATAATTTACTGTTATGCAAACAGTAAGCAGACTACGTGCGCGTCCACCGTCCAGACCCGAATGCCCATGTGCATTCCGCAGCGAAAGTATCACGCTGGCTTATAAATTATTTTAATTTATTTGATTATGCAAAACAACTCACCGACCAGGAAGCCCGCGCCGTATTGGTGGGCCGGGAAAGCTGCTGAAACGGCGGTAAGGGTGTTGGACAAGTTTGCACCAAAGACCTGCCTAATGTGAAACCCACGCCAGAAGAAGCTTCTTCCCAACGCCCGCAAGGGAAAGCGCCTACCTACGTCACCTTCACGCCAACGAAGCCGGTGCATGTGCAACGCTGCACGCTGCATATATACCGGCCCCGGGATAGGGTAGCACGGTTGTTCGACGCACCGTTGCGGATCCAGCGTGCTAATATAAATGTATATCGCCATCATTTCTGTCAAGCGCTCACAATGGATGGCCATTGTTAGGTCGCGCTGGAGGAAGAAGAACGCAAGCATTAACGTCGACGGGCGGGATGTCTTGCCGAACAGCCGAAAGCCGACACGATGCAGAAATTCCCTACCAGCTGATTTATATCCCTAGCCCGCATACAGCGGACCATGAAGCCCCTCGAGGGAGAGAGTGAGCGAAAGGGAGGCGTTAGGTGGATCGCTTTCCCAACGGCTGCGGGGCACCTGGATGCGACGCACTGCAGGAGGAAGATGAATATCGGTCGTCCTCGAGATGCCAGCAACAAAGGACACAAGCTTTTTTTATCTCGAAACATGTACTCACCGCGGAGGCTCGTCTTCGCCGGCTACCTGATCTAAATTCCACCACCAGCACCCCTTTCGAATGGCTCGTTCCGACATAGCAGCCTCCAAGGTGCTTCTCATCAAATTCGTGTGAATTCTGAGCATACTCTGCGCCAGCCCGAAATGAATGCATCAAATATTTATTTCCTACCAGATCGCGGTAAATTCGTGCCTGGGACGCAAGGGACACAACCCGTTTTGGAAGTGTAGGTGAATTTTGAGAAACTTTTTGCCATCGATAGTGATGGGTCTCAATGGTGTACATCCCGAACGATTTTGGGGTTGTTTTTCTTCTTTTTATATTGTAAGCAAATTGGATGGACGATGTTAACGTTCATACCTTGTACTAACCACTAAAATATCTCCGAAAATTATTCCACATATTAACTATTAAAATTAAAATTCTTTATTTTATAATTTACTGCATGCCTGATGAAATTAAATGTCTTAAAAAAACTATTTCTATCCAACTCCAAATTCTTTTCTTACAAATTTGCACTCCAGCAAATACTAAAAACATCTGCACGTCACGGTCACGGTTCATTTTATGTCTCATCAACCGAACCATATTTATTCAATGCACGCAAATTCTCCTTCCCTGGCACGGGATGAACTTGGTCCGCGAATACCCATCGCTAGGCTGATTTCGGCCACGGTCACAAGAAGCGAGAATAAAATACGGCCATCTCCAGGAACCCCGCGGGAACCTACCCCGAAAACCGTGGCGTGAACGCTACCCGTGTGCACTTCGTATTTCCTCATTATAATAATAAATTTGTCATATCAAAGTTTCATATCTTGCCTAGCCGGTTCATCGCCGGTAAGAAATCGACCCTGTCACCGTGCATCGGAGCCACGGGTAGCGAACGTCCGCCGAACCGTGCCATTCATCGAACACGAACTCGGTCCATTCTCGTGCCAGCTTCCAGGGTTTCCTAAGCACGGGCAATGCGCGCGACGCTTTTGCACGCCTGTTTTTTTTCATCCTGACTTCCTGAGCATGTGTTAGGACATCCCGCTTCCACCAACGCTTACATTAATTCAATATTAACAATGTCATTATTAATCGGTCGTGGAGGAGACGACGGCGAGGAGATTCCACTTTTTCTCATTTCCATTTTTCCTGCAACATCATTATTATGGTTTCGGGAAGCAAAATCCGTGCACCGTTCGACACGCCGTGCCGCGCCGTCAGTCGCGCGTTTTGCTTTGGTTGATTCATGCACGCCACATACACACCCGTTCGTCCTCCCCCGTGTCAGGAGAACAACGCCACACGGCGGAAGTGGAAGAAGAAACAGCACGCCTATCATGATGGGGCGCGCGATCCTGGGTGAATGGGAAAATGATGACGCGTGATAAAAGGCTAAAAACCGTGTACAAACCATGTCTCCTCGTCATCTGCGTTACTGCGCCGGGAGACCGCGGGAGTTGTGCCCTCGGTGTCCGTACGGACAGACCTCGGGCACGGTGTCCTATCGTGCGACCATCAATCGTCAACGGGTATGCTTACACGGAGTGCTAAGTTCGGTTTCTCCGGCTCCTTCTCGGAAGCAATGCTGAAACCGTTCCCACCACCGCACCGTGCGCCGTGCGAGCCACAGATTCACCGGTAGCAACGTCTTCATTGCATGTGCTCCCGAACGATGCATCCCGAACGATGCTCGGAAGACAAAAGGTTGTCATGACTCTGAATGGTAATGCACTGTACTTCCAACCGGTCCCGGTCCGTAGCCGCAGCCGTACTTCATAATCATCGGTTTGTGTGTTTTGACTTTTTGTTCTGCCACGCTTTCAATGTTGCCGTATTCCGTGCATATTGCCTCCATACTCTTGCGTGCCGTCCGGAAGATGCCGTGAAGTGCGCACCTCACCACGCCACGATCTGTTTGGTCGTCACGATGGACCCTGCAAAAGGTGGAGGAAGCAAGCAGTGCGACTTGCGACTCGTGCCGGTGCCACGGTACAAAAACGTGCCCCAGCACTTCAACCCCGAGAGTGTCGCCAAGACTTCGCTGCGCTCACGTCGCGTTTTCCCAATGAGTGTGACCCGAGCAGGTTAGACAGCGCTTTAAGCAAATGACACAGAAAGGTTTCGTTTTTATTATCTCGCCTGTGCCATCATTAATGTTGCGACATGCAATAGACGCCTTGGCGGTTGAAACTTTTAGCAGATTGCATTTGATGGCATTATTGCGAGTGTCTGCTTCGCGTGATAACCGAAGGAAAGATTATGCTACTCATCTACGTCTAGTATTCCCATGCGTTTCCATCCCCAGCTACCCATTACAAACACTTATTATTCCTCTTAAATCAAAACGTAACAGGTCAACAAGGTATTCTAGAAGTAAAAAATAAGCCAAATGCATAATTTGTGTTTGGTTACTAAAAGATGCTACATGCTAACTATTTTTCGTTTGTTCGATGTATTCCAATATATAGAGGATCGAGTAGAAAAACCACTGCTACTTTGCGCTTCATGCGGGACATGAAAAAAATTTGATAACTATCTGATTTTTTTTCTATTTCGTCCAGCTGGTAAGGTGGAAAACATTGTACGAATTTTAATGAGATTAATGTAGTATGTACTGGTGGAATTTCACTTTTTTCTAATTCCATTGTATAACATAATATTTCAAAATTACAAACACTAATTGATACACAACAATAACTACATTCATGAGGAAATGTATGTAACATACATGTTCATCGAGAGAAACCTTCTGTTCTAGATCAAATGTACTTGACATTTGAACTTAAAATATTGATCATAAAATGTTATTTTTATTTCGTTATTAATCAAATTCAATCAATAATGTAAATAAAATGTATTATAAAAATATCTGTGTAATATATCTATTTATAAGTTTATTCAAATTAATATTAAGCTCGTTCATATTTAGCAAATGGATCGTTATCAATACAAAATGCATCTACTAAGCGAGTACAAAGCATTAAATATGTATGAAATTATAAAATAAAGTATTTAATACCAATAATGTAATGCATTTTGCATACTTTATGGCGTAAACATGTTGAATCTGCCCAAAAGTATGCAATTCAACTGTATTGAATTGTAACCCACAGTGAAAATTCCGTAACAAAAAAACACATTATTATAAAATCTATGTTTATTCCAACCATTCCTTCCGGGATTTTAAAACGTTAAAACTTCCGATGTACGTACAGGGTCAATATAGAAAACGCACCATTTAACATCACGTCCGCGATGTGGTAGTATCAATTAAACTACCGCCACCACCACGCCAAACATCAAAATTGCTCCACAAAACAACTGCAAGATTAATATTTGATGTGAAACTATAAAACACGCTGCCGGGCAAGGACCCGTCCTGTAACAGCTCATCATTTCGCACTGATCCAAATAATCCGTACGGACGACGATGGTCTGGGTAAGCCCGTGCTGCTAATTTTTTAATCACCACACCACATTTGACACGGCCAGTGCATCGTTTATCACCGGCCCGGTGCATCCCGGGCTGAACTGCACAATGGCGTCGGCTGACCCAAACCGCAGCAGGTAATTTGCGAATGTTTATTCACCCCACGGCCCATTAACGATCGTTGGGGGGAGAGGGTTCCCCCGCTAGACAGCCCGCCGTTCCGTGGCCGCCGGATAACCACAAAATTTTAGTTGAACATATTGTGTTTCCGTGAAATAGTGGTTTGGTGTCGATGGGGAAGCGGCTAGTTTGTGCGCACCAAGGGGTGAATCTCATTTCTCTCGTTAACGCGCTTTCCTACACCGCGCTCCGTGAATCAAGTCGAAGCTTGTATTCCACCGAATTCAGTGCGGGGGAAAAAAAAACCCCACAATGGATCCCTCGGAAGAAACACTGCAGATTGGTCGGTACGCCGGTCGGTCGAGGTTGTTACGGGCCATTTACAGGATATATCCCGTGTGGATCTGCGCGTAAACACGTGACAACAAAGCTGCATCCTGACCGCACACCGAACGCCGCGTACACATATACACGCATGTTATTCCACGAATCCCGTTGCTGCCCACTTTGTGCAACTGGTCCCAAAAGCGATGGGCGAATTGCGCCAACCACGAGCTCCCTGTGTCATGTTTATTCAATGCATCCCGCTCGTGTGCGAAGCAAATCCGGAAAAACCACTTTTCATATGGGATGCAAATTAAATGCCGCCCATTCCATCGCCCACAACCCATTACGTGGGTGCGGGTCCTGCGGGTCCTTTTCGGAAAGTGCTGCCCGTTTGTTGGCGTCGCGTTTGTATGTAATCATAAAAACCATAATTGTTATTTAGCTAAAAATGCAAACAAAAGTGGCGGCGGTGCATGCAGCGGCAAGTGAATGCGGCGTGTGTAATAAACTTTTGGGCAAATATCGTTTATTGCGCGATGTGCTAACAATGTGGCACCGGCTCGTGGCTATGTTAACCGCTGGACACTGTCAAGGTGACCAGAATTTCGATTGAATAATTGACATTATTAACAACGCTGGTCAGTAAAGGTTTGCGAACGGGTAGCTCTATCGATAGATTTTAAACATCAAAAGAAACCGCATAATCTTCCCATTCGGCTTTACAGAATATATCTCATATCAATATTTCATTCGAAAATAAGGAAGAAAGCAATTTTCTTTTTACTAAAATAAATAAAACTAGAAATTAAAACAGAAATGATATCGCTCATGAAAGGGGAATGCCATTTTTATCTTCAATAGATGGCCATTTCTATCAGGTTTCTATATCGACATTCGATGATGATTGATGTGAAAAGAATAAGAAATCAACAACAAGAAACAACTCTGAAAATTATCGGTGATGATCATCACACAATATGCAAATCATTTTTCTTATCGATGTGGTATCGACTTACATCTTTTCCCCATTCGTTCTGATTGAAACCTTCAGCATATAACACAAATTCGCAAAACTGACTGTGATATTTCACTCGTTTAAGTAAACAAAAACCACCTTTCCAATATGCCTCTTCAATTCACCATTGCCACGCTGATTGCCACTTCCTGGCTTAAAAAACGAAATTGATATTTCATCCGTAAAAACAACATCTGCTTCGATCAACGATGATTGTTATAGTTTTTCTTTTCGTTACTTTCATACGTTTTTTTCCAAGCTCACTTAGTGCCCTCGGATGCCGTGCCGATGCGGTTGTGTCGTCCACTGCGACCATAACTCAATTTCCTTTCCAGGGGCCACACGCACGCCCGGCCCGGCTGCACTCCTTGCAGCTGCAATTATTTTGCAATCCAACATTTTCAAACGTTCAACGACTCGACCAGAGACACGCTGCAAAAGTCACTCGTCCAGCATGTTCTCCGGCCCGGGCACGTCAAACGAAGCCGAGGTCTGGCGCTAACTTTGGTTATTGTTTGAGCACGTTTCTCGTATTTATCAAAAGCAGTTTAATTTTGACATTATCAACAAGCAGTGACGCTGGGACGTACAGACGGACTCACACACGCACACGCTCGCAGAAAGCACTCCTCCGGTCGAAGAAAATGGAGCATCTCCATCTTCACTAGCGTCAGCAGCATCAAAGCATTCCGCAGACGGGCGTACGGACAACCGGGTGATGCGCCGACTTTTCTCGACAGCGTCGACAATGCAGAAGATGCGATAGGATATTTTCTTCCCATTCCCGCCGTCCATCGTTTTCTTCGACGCCATTTCTGGTTCACGTCTTATTCTCCTTAGGAAATTTATTATCGCTCACCAGTACAAATCACAGCAAGCGCCATCGATGCAGGGCATTTTTTTCTTTTATTTTTTGTAGCATTACGAGGACTGTCTTGGAGGAAATTTGGTTCTTTCACGATTCTGCCAACCAAGCCTAGAGCAAACGGTTATAGCATCGCAGAAGAAAGCCTTGGGCACTCCAAAACGTCGTCTGCGGCACCCGTTACGATGCAGAAAACGGGGCAAGAAAATTTACTTAAACATTCAACGCTCGTAGCTCGTACAAACATATTCGTTACGGCGTATATGACAGGGTGCGCATAACATTCCTTGTCAGACGGGCTGCAGCGGACTGAATCAACAGGCGTAATGCGACCAGTGTGTTGGAAATTGTGACAAGAATAATCCAATCGAATCGTACGAGAATCTTCAGGGCTGACAGCTGCACTTGTTTTCTGAAACATTTACATCTCACTTGCCAGCATAGATTGAAAGCAGTTCAGTTACTAATTACTTTCTGAAAAACGATGAATTTTCAAGTGAAACATTTGCACAATCTAAACGAACATAATTTCTGCCAAGTAACATTTTTATGTATCATGGTTTTTAAATGTCTGTGAAATGAGAAATAAATACTTGGACGCCCACGAAACTGATTTGCCAAACCGTATTTGTATGCACAAACTACGTTGCCATAGAAGACGTGAACTGTTTAGAACGTACCTTTCAAAAAACGATACGATGTTGTACGACAAATAACCGCCGGCCAAACATTCCCAGAAATTTTCAGAATTCTGCATCAAACAATCCTAGCAACGAACATTTAGTTAGCCAGTAATAAGAAAATGTAATCAATGTGTCCATCGGTGCTCACGAAACAAAACGACCGCTCAAAACGTAAAATGTGTCGAATGTGTTTCACAACTAGCAGAATAAAATGAAAACACACCAGCTACTCCACCCATCACGCTCCGGTAGCAGTCGGAGTTTGAATGCAACCAAACAAAAGTGCATTCTCGGTAGTCCGATTACGCCTCCGAGCGTAGCAAAACTAAACAACTGCAAATAACTTCAAGTGGAAAACTGCCACAATACCGGGCTAATGTGTCCTAGCGTAACCGTTACTTGACGGTAGGACGGCAACAGAGTTGTCCTCTCAAAGGGCTCACCCCCAGTAACCATTGGCTTGAAGATTGGCTCGACACGATGGCTCCCAATGTGAGTACCAAGTTTGTGGATAACCTCCAAACGATTCAGAATGTTCCAAAATCCCAAGCAAGTCAGCAATCTGCTTCGTTCTCTCCTCCCCAAACATCGACATCCTTGAAAATGATTCTCCTGCTCAAGTGCTGCTTTGGATATGTTTATTAACCTGTCAGCTAACTGGGGTCAAACGACATGGAGTTCACCTCGGGTTTGGTTTTGCGAAAGTGAGCAGGGAACGATACGAGCGTTTGTAAATTTGTTGCCAACGTCAGGAACTCACCCACCAGTATGTGAGGTGGGAAAGTTCGTTACCGCGACGCAATCTCCGCTCCAAACATCACCAATTGTATTAATTAGATGGTGCCGGATGCGTCGTTTGGGTGTGTGCAGGCGCGCATGGGAAAACACAAGTTAATCCGTTGCCTCATTAATTCCACCTGTGTGCGCGCGGCGCACATTATAGGCGCTGTTTATCCAGCACGGCGTGTGACACTTGTTACGCCCGATAACGATAATTAAACCCGATTCTCAAGCAGATCAGCGAGCACTGGCAATGGATGTCTAACCACCGGTACACAGAATCCACCACTGGCGCAGGTGTTTTTAGGGTATGCTATAAGGGAAAAAGTTGTACCTTGCTCATCTCGTTCCACATCAGCAGCAACGTACGTACAAAATGTACCAGAACGACAATATATTGACAGCTTCATTTGCCGACCGACAGCAGAGAAGGGAACGAAAATATTAAAGTCAAATCTGTCCAAACAGTCAAAACCTGTGAAACGTGTCGCTCATTAAATTCATATAAACCAGGTTACCTTTTCAGGCTGCCACAGGATTTCCAAGCATCCAGTGTCGCAAATATCTTAAAGCATAGCGGCAAACAAAACGGATGTGCCAACGATCTACTTTTTTCAAAATACCACAAAAATTGCGAACCCAAAAAAGCTGCCGGCCGAGAAAAAAGCCTTAATTGCGTGTCTCAAGTGTTTCGGTCGGCTTTTCACACCTCACGGACGCTGTCCGAAACCACTGTCCTTAAGCAGCATCCCGAACCTCCATCCACCCACAGAAACATTCGAGGCGAAGCCGCAAAACTCAGGCTCGTTATGGTTCATGGTGCCCGAAAGAGACTTCTTCACATCTATTGCTCCAGACATCTTTTTGCAAAACCCATCTTGCGGCGTCAAACTCACCTTCTAGCGCCGCACGAGAGCCAACCACTAGCGGAAAGTGAAAATGATAGAATCTATTATGGAGCGCAAGCGGGCACGGATTATAACGCCGGTGGGAGCGAGCTAGGCTGTAGTAGCTACCGGGCGAAAACCGCAAGTAACCGAGGCCCCAAGTGACGGCAAACCACTTCAGCGTCCCTTTTTGCCGAAATACGGAAACGGTAAAGTTACGTAGATTCCATAAGGAGGCCTTCTTACTCACACACATACACAAAACCCGCGCACGTAGCTGCATCCTGTCGTACCAGGCTTCCGGCATAGTCGGGACCAACCCGGGTCTCAGTGTTACTATTACTATTATTTAAAGATGAAAACCACAGCGAAGGAATCCTGCCCGTGGAAACTTTGCCGTATGCACCCAACCACCCCACCAACAAACCGAGCCCGACAGTGTCCCACAGGAACACTTGCGTGTGTCTTAAAGAGTGTTGAGTTGCGAATCTGGCCCCGTTGCGATGCGGCAAAGTCGGTGCAATTGTTTGCCGCCCGGCTGGCGTTACCGACGAACCGACCGAAGACGATGCTCCACCGTACAGCGTTTCCAGCTGGGGCAAGTTACTGTATTTGATTATAAATTGACTGCTTGGTAACCTGCAGATTATGTGGTTGTTATGGGTCGAACAAGGCAGCCACAGTTTTCATTCCAGCTGCAGATGAACGTGGGGCGGCTTCTTAAAGTTTTCCCCTTGCCTGCTAAAGGATCGTTTAAGCAAACATAATACCTGTTGTGGTGGAGTTTCCGCATGAAAAGTGTTGAATCCGGTCTTTAGCGTGCTTTTGAGAACAGCAAGAACTTTTAATGATATTAGATATCTTTGTTTCTTCAAGAGTATTTGCACTGCAAGACGATCGGCTCATAATTAACTTTTCATTAAATGTGCCTTGCACTAGATTAAATTACAAACAAATCAAGCTTCAACCGGTTGGCACACAAACCTTCCAATTTTGCATCTCGTTTCCATCAGGCCCACCATGATACCTTCTAACCAGCTGCATCATTGACATCCTATTTGTGTAAGTAAACATTGTGTTTCATAGTCCTGTGCAAAAGTGGCTCCGTCGAGAGCGCCACATCCCACCCTCAGCAACCACCATGCTTCTGGGAAGCGTTCCATCAAAAGAAGTCATTACGTTAACACACCAGCGTCTGCTAAATAATTCAATTGCATTAAATCACTTTTCCGCATGATAAACAAACACGCTAGGCCCAAGCTTCCGGACTTCCCCTCGCAGTGTCGCAGTCTGCTTCGGTTGGAGTTGGAGGCATGGAAACGAAGAACGCAAGCAACGGTCTTGACGTTCCGTAAGGATCCTTTCCAGGGGTCGTGGGTTGGGAAGGCGTACGGAAGTAGCTATCATGTCACCCATCAGCTGTGTGTCAATCGTCTCAATGGGACCCCCAATAAACAACGCCCCTCGTACGCGCCTCGGCCCCGCGTTTCCGCCGGTGCCGCCCTGAAACGGTTCGGAATTTCCCAAATGCAGCACCATTTCGTTGCCCGAGCTAGGCATGGGTTTTGGGAGATATTGCTGCCATTCTGGCTAACGCTGTCCAGTGCTGAGAATACGATCGGCGCCGGCAAAGCGGTCGTCCTGGGAAATGCGGAACTTTCCCTTGGTCGGAAAACCATAAAGCCCTCCACTTCCCTTTCCACCTCCGTTGCCACTCGAACGCTTCATTCCATTACTTATTCATAGCGAATTATTTGAACAACGGCGAAACAAACGTCACGAATCGACGTTTTGTCGAACGTCTTCGATGACGATGAGTGCTGGTGAAATAAATAAATAAATTGTACACACCATCTACACCACTTGCCGACGGTCGATGATGGCGAATTGTTGCCGGAAAAAAGCCCATGAAAACCAAACGCAGTTCTGCACATAGTAGTGTGCAAACAAGTCGCAGTTCGTAGTATACGCGGTTTGGTCATTCGGTAGTAAAATAATGGTTTCTGTTTAACTAATTAAATCAAAAACACGTCAAAAAAAATTCTAAATCAGGTTATAATACTACCAAGTATGGTTTTAGTTGATTTCTGGCAAAATTATTTTACTTTGCTTTTAGGGCCGAACCAATCTCCATTCCGTACCTACAACAGAAAACTTTAGTATACTTTTAGCTATGATACTAATAATTCTAATAGAAATAATCTACAGTTCTACAAGTTTTCCATATTTCCATGGTTTACACACTTGAATTTAATAATAATTGCACAATAATTAAATTAAAGAATAATTTAGTGGATAAACATTAAAAATATGACTAACGAATTTAAAACATCAAAGCAATTGCAATGTTTAATTTTTGATTTATTATTCATAATTACATAATTTTGGTAATTAATATATATTCAACGGATCTCATAAATTATTATTCTTGAAACATTGTTTTGTAACCCATTCTCTGTTTGTTTGTCCCTCATTGTAGGGATCCGTTTTCGGAATCGGAAAGGTCGTATTGTTTGACGCATTTTCCGCGCCACGAACTAGCAACCAACAAAAATTGGCAATTCCAAGCGGGTGAGTACCATAATTTTTCCTTTCTCGCGTTCACCATCGATCCGAGCGTCTCGTGCCACAAACACATCACCAGACCACCAGCACAGTCGCCCGGTGCTCGTTTTCTAACGGCCACACGCTTCTCAGGATCATGTTGGACGCGGTGGTCAGAGAAGAAGCACCAGAATCTTCGGCCGGGTCGCCATAAGTAGAATCACCCGATTCTCTGGCAGCTTACCCGCCGGAAGAAACGATGATACCCGCTGCCAACAAGCATAATGATGATTGAAGCCGAAACGCACCGCGTACGGGGGAAAAAAAACTCAAGAAAAAGGGATAATCCAAAACATAATGCGTGGGGTACTTTAATAAATTTGCCCCCACCGCACTCGATACACTGTTCGTTTTATTTCGTATCCTTGTATGTTGTATTTTTTTTTTGCTCGGTATGTGTATACATTTCTCGCTTTCGCAAATCCCGGCCCTTCCTTCCGGTGTTGTTGAAGGCACCCCGTTCAAATGGCAGCCGGCGGCAGGAGGTCAGCCGATGAAAATGATGGCGTCCGGCGAATATCGGCTCGTGTATCGGAGTGATGGCTTTCCGCATTACACAAGGGTGGGCCTTTCTCTCTGACGCCCGTCATCCCGGGTGGTACCAGGGCGTAATAAAAACGGACAGATGTGAATTTATGAAAACATTCATCAAACATTCAACATCAATTATGATTATGGTGAGTGTTTTGATTTTTATTCCTCCGTACGGGACAATCGGTTCCGCCGACGGATGCGATCAATTTCGAGCCACGACGCGGACGAAACGATGCGAATGTAATGCCTCCGGATTTTCGTTTCGGCCTCGATTGTGCTCATATCGGACGTCCAAACTGCCGGATTACTATTTGTTACGACTTTGATGTACATATCTCATGTAAGAAAGAAAAGATGAAATGCCTTTCTTGATCTGAACATCGAAGGATTTTTTCTTAAATGTAAAGTCACTCTTTATAAAACGCGACCAAATATAAAACGTTGACAAATGTATTTAGTATCGCTAAGTATCACAACAGTCATATCATGTCATTATTCACTTACGCAAATAATTTCACTTATACAACAAGCGTGTGCTTATCTCAGTAGATGATACTTAGTTGAAATTGAATATACCTTAAAATTAATTATCAAATCTTGAAGACACTTTCAATTATAACTAGATTATTATTTACTTTGAAGCTAAAAAGAGAGCTAATGTTAAAAATTTGTAAAACCCATAACTATATTCTAGTTGTTGAAAAGGGATTTACAACAAGGATCTACCTAATGACATTATTAGCCTCAAAATGCAAAAATAATATCAATCAATGTATAACAAAATATAAACAGCGAGCTTTGAATGCTGAAAAACATTACTAATGCAAACATTCTTTCAAAAAGCATACATTGTTGCATAATCTAATCCCACTCGTACATAAAACACATGTGTGCTTTATTGCTTTGCAGTGTAATTCTCCCCGATAACATTGTTTTTCCATCAAAACTCGATGCGCGTCCATTTTCCGGCCAGCTTATAAAGCTGAATCTCATAAAAATATGATCTACGACTGAGGTTAAATTTATCTACATAATTTATGCTACATCCGTCCTCCCAACGACGACAAATCCTTTGACGCCTTTCGCCTGAAAGCCTCTAACGCTTCTTCGGTTTACTGATCCGCAATATTGCACTTCCTGTTTAGAGCCGAAATGCTGTCTAGCGGCTATCACTGTAGAAGGTTCACAGTTTCACGCTCCAAATTTTCTTCTTAAGATGTGATACATGCAGACGACATTCGGCAACTAGGGCGAAGGATCAAATTCGTTCGTCGTTTGGATTGTTTTGACGCGACTCGCGTAGCTTTTGCTCGTGCCTGGCAGCGTCATATTAGCATTAGCGACACCAGACTAACCCATAATCAACTCAGACGGTGCCGTACGAGCATCTAGACGCTGCAATCGGGCTGCGGATATGGACCAATTTGCGCTTCCTTTCAAGTTGGCGCTCGCGGAACGGTCACGAAACCCGTCCCGCGTGCTTTAGGACGACAATCCGCGCACCGCAGCTCATTTCGTTTCGCTCCTGTCTCGCGTGCGTTATACTCTCATTTTTATGTTTATTATGAATAAGGATTCAATAAGATAAAGTGCTGCTGTGATCTGAATATTTTCCATCGACTCCATTGCACGCCCCACCCGCTACCGGATGCCATCACAGCGTCGGTGCCAGACGTCGTACACACGACGACTTAAGGCGGCCAGACAAGACGCTCGGAAATCTCTGCGTATGTTTTTCAACCCTCCCACGCCGGTTTCATCGCAGCCGTAAAAGGGAGAAGTCGTCGTGGGGGATGGGTTCTCCAGCGATGGCCGTTGTTTGCCGCACCCAACGCAACCGCCAATGAGATACTTCTCGTTTGACTTAACGCGTTTGGAATGCCAATTTTCTCGCTTGTATGTGAAACCTCGTCGATTTTCCTCACACTTGCCGGCACGGTTCTCGCCAGCGATGACGATGCTCCGACATCGACTGTGAGTGCTAGACGGCGTGTAGGAAAATGGAAAAAGATTTAGTATCCTGCATGCTAACGAGACCCGAGGCATATGCGTTTTTATCTTTATCATCTTGACGAGGCACTATGGGAGTTATGGCGAACACGCGTGACGAACGATGCTGCTTGAATGTTGAAATGAACCTTAAAACATTTCTGCTGCAAAACATTCGCTCTAATCAAATCGTAAATTGAGTTGAACGGCAGTATTTGTTCGCACAAGAATCATTACGCTGTGTAATATTAAGAAGAATATTCTGCATCTGGCAGGAATAGAAATCATCATTCTACGACTATTTTTTTTCTTATCAAATGCTACAATTTTACTCGAGTCTAATTCAAGTATAATGTGTATATGTGTTTCACTTTCCTACGACTTCCTCGCGCACAAACCTTCGCTGGGTCTGGTCCGTATTAGCATAATGATTATAATTCAATTTTAAGCTAATCTCCAAATGTAATCTTACTGTCCGGTTCGTTCGGAGAAAAATCGCAGTCAGTCAAGAAAGTAACCCACTCCATCCCGCTAACCGGCAACGCCTCCACAAAATTTCGGTTACATAAATTCCACCGGGGCCAATGGTCCGCTAACCGAATCAACAGCTCAATAAATTAACCACCCGAAGGGCCGCGCGTCGGTGGCAGCGACTCGTTATCGATGCCGAGCAAACTTTCCTGCAGAACCCGCAAAGGGTAGCGCCAACCATACCCGAAAGTATCGCTAAATCTGATGCCAATTAGTACCGTCAATTAGCGTACTATGTAGTTTGCGTCGCGAACGTCGGCGTTCCACCAAAACCCTGCCCAACAGCGTCCGCTGGCCATCAAAGGCAACGTAGCCTTCTAGGGTAGATTCTCAGCGGTGTGTATTAGCTCAAAAGTTTTCCCTACGGGCGACGGGCAAACAGACGCGCCAAACTTCGCGCCATCGAGGAAGGAAAAGACGCGATGGTTCCGCGGCATGCTGCTTCAATATTGGTGGATGCTGTGAAAGCGACAAGCCAAGAAGTTCGACCACTGAGGCCGTATTGAGACTGCTTACTGGTAGGGACAATAAATGGGAAATGGGGTTGACTTCTTCGCTTCACTTCACTTCACTTCGCTTCACTTTGTTCATTTGCAAACAAACCTCTGTAAACGATTGTTTATCGCATCAGCCGGTGATATGAGCAAAACCTTTCATTAGAGCGGTGTCTGCTCATTTTCATCAACAACGGTTAATGTGCAGACGATGCAAAATGCATTTCAAGAGGCAAATGTTGAACGCGCGACGCTGCTCGACGATAATGTACTTTGTATTTGGATAAGAGATTGTGAAAATAAACAGATTTAGCTGACATGGTTCATCTGGATCGATGGTCTGGTGAAAACGAGTGCGTAATAGCCGAGATACCAGCTGACGATGCAAGGCTTACAGGAAATGCATTTGTAATTAAATTCGAGATGAGATTCTTGTTTCCTGGTTTCCTGGGCTTGGAAATTAGTTAATATTTGGTTTAGACAAAAACAATAAAATTGCATTTCTTAAGATACGTAAATATGTGACAAATTGTATTAAAAAATAAAGGAAAATCGCAAAACATTAATCGCATTTTATATGAATTATACTGCATATAAAAATTATAAATAGAATACTTTATTTGACTCTCAACAGAGCCTGTAAAACTCTCCACGAGTCAGCCGTATAAAGCAACGTATAAAGCAACGTATAACGAAACGAAACGTTTAAAGCAAACCACATTTTTCCACATGAACAAAACATTTTTTTACTCGATTTGCCTCAACCGCCCAATTGCTGCATGAAAATTCAAACCACACAAGACACTGCGCAACCCAGCATCATGTCATGGCAACAAATATCAAACCATGCGGCTCATCATTTATTCATTGCGATTCCTATTCCAATAACGCTGCGTTCGATCCATCGGGAGTGCACTCTTTGATTGGAAAACAGATCGATACGTTTCTTAATTAACGAATATTGAACGACGTAAGCTATATGGATGTGTAGGTGGCAATGATTTAGAACCCAATTTTAATTTTATTTCCCAAAATATTTTCAACGAAAAGTTTGATTTTATATTAATTTCTAACAAACTAAATCTTCAATATCAATGATTTTTTGTTGCAGAATAGTTTGGCTTCTGTAGCTTATTGTTTAGGAAACGCTAAAAACAAATTTTCTATTTATTTCACCACACTTTAATATCACAACCCAAATCAAGCATCATTGCAAAAAACATCTTTTTCGTGGAAACCGAATACATTCCAGATCAGAAAACGAAACGAATGCTGCTGTAACGAACCCTCCGAATTGACGAGGGAAACAACAAACTGAAAAACGCGAACCCACCGACTTGACGTGCGCAGGGGCAGTCAAATGTTCAGTCAAAGCCCCAAGCAACCCTCTTCGGTTGCCATGACTGCCTTCATGGCTATCTTCAGCCCCACGTCGGAGCTCGTGAAGCACCGCTGTGATTTGTTCTACTTCTGTCAATCGTCATCCGATGAAGGTTACGCAAGGTGTTCCGATCCCATGGCCTTGGAAAATGTTTGAATTTCCTGCAAATAATCGAAGAAGATGAAAGAAATGCGAAAGGTCGAGTGGACCTATTTGCTTATTGCATCATCGATGAAAGTTGGTAAACGTAAACGCTACAATAACGAGGCACGAAAAATAAATCCATTGCTTAATACCGACGAAGAGTTAACAATAAAAAATTGTTTATATAAGATAAAGACCGTCCATCACTTACTTTCTATTCGGTGGCAGTTTTTCGCGGGGTAATAGAAAAAAACTCCCTACTTCTACACGCAACTGTTGTGTTTGACAATCATCATACTCATTACTTCATCGGCAGGGCTGTCACTGGAAGCGAACACATTAAGGTCCCTCTGTGAGCGGACCATCTCACCTGTCTGTATCAACGCACTGCTCAGCGTGCCGCAAATCTTATGATTAATGGAGTCTCAAATGCGATCCTTTCTCTTTCGACACTGTCAGCCGTCTATCATAGCTATAGGGTGAATGGCGCAAAACGAAATTGTAACACGCCAGAATCGGCACCGTTCAAGTGCTCTCACTTTTCGGAAGTAGAGCAACGCTGCTCCAACTGCCAGTAAGTGCATTGTGGTGCTCCAGTCGAGCATGGTGATCGCCATCGCATCTCTCCGCCCGGAAAGTGTCGCCCATTAAGTAATTCCAAACCCCAGACCCCAGAGGGACGGTGGCTGGCCCCAGAATGACGTAACGGCTACAGCTACGTGGGGATCTCCTGTCGCCGTGCCATTCCCGGTGCCACCACGTGCGAGGTCCGCAATTTAGGCAGAGCAAATTAGATTAAAGATTTGGTGCGCACTACAATGAGGCACTTCCCGTGCGCGTTTGGAGAAATGCGCCGGCAAGGTTTCCATTCGTTTCTTTCACTCTCCGGGAAAGAAGTTTAATCGGCGTGCAATCGCCGCTTTCCAGCGAATTTCCCTTCCTCCGGCCGGTCGGAATCGGACTTCCATCTCCCAAACGGTGTTGGATAATCATAAGCACAGGCGGGGAAAACCCGAATTGAAATCGATTGTTGCTGGCCCGGGTTGCGATGCAGTGCGATGCAGCACTCACCCTGTCTCCATGCACTGCCAGCGAAATGGCACGTGGTCGCAAAAGGGGTGGAAGAAATTCGACACCTGTGCGGTGTAAATTCGCATTTCGGGGCGCCCCTCGGGAGGGGAAGCCTTGCATACTGTTCGCTGGCTGTCGCTTGCCTTTCTCACATCTGCACTATAAAACGATCCATTTCTTCGGTAGGAAGCATCAGTGATCTTTCGACAGCTCTTGCAACCACAAGCCAAGCAACCACTAGCAATGAAGGTAAGTAGGAGCAACGGATCATCTGCTAGCATTTCTAAGTTCTTGAGATTTTTTTTTCATTTACTCTAAACTTCACTTTCTTCCGTAGGTATTTATCATTTTAGCAGTGAGCATTGCCAGCCTAGCTGGGCGTGGATTCGCCGCGAAGGCGGTTGGCGATAAGCAGAAGACACTGGACAAACGAAGCCCCTGGTCGTACTATTACAGCGGATTTGGAGACAGTTTAGCGCGATCGGATGATGCGCACGAGCACGGTGCCTCGGGAGTCTCGGCTGAGCAGCAGTTCGGTGGTGGATGGCATCAGCAATATCAACCGCAGGCTCACCACCATCAGTGGGCACAGCCAGGAGGCTCCAATCAAGAGCTAAAATCCCTCGGTCATCCGGTGCACGAATGGCATGCAGAACGAGCACCACAGGTCCACTTCGACGAACACGCCCAACAGCCACAGTTTCACTTCCAGCAGGGACCATCCTTCCAGCAACCAAAGGTGGAGCAATCGTTCGACTGGCAGCATCAGAGTCTGCGAGCCGATGACTCCAAGGATTGGGCGCTGCAGCATCAGCAGCTGCAGCAACATCCAGGAGCATCGTCCCAGGAGTGGCATCACGACGAATCGGTAAAGGAGTCCGAAGCTGGCCATGGTGATTGGGCACCGATCGCGGGTGGCAGCTCCGACCTGCTGAAAGAGCACTCGGCACAGACACACACGACCGAAACGAAGGAACAGCATCACCAGGAGTGGGCACCGGTCGAAGGCAAAGCCGAGGAGCATCACGAGGAGCACCATCACACGAAGATCATTAAGGTCCCGTACCCGGTGCACATCGAGAAACCGTACCCCGTGTACATCGAGAAGCCGTTCATCGTGGAAAAACCAGTGCCACTGAAGCTGTACATCAAGAAGAAGCACCACTGAACCTAAGACACTCTGCATGTAAGATAGGTTAAGCAAGTCACTCGTGTTAATGTGTTAAAGTGTTAATAAAACATAACGTGTATTTTCGAATTTTTGTTGAAATACGATGCTTTCATACTGTGCTCTAGTAAATTGCTGTTTAGATTTGTTTATGATCTTGCAACGATTGAGGCTTGGACAGTATATATGACGCAATCGATGGAGATGAAGACGTACACGGGAAAATATAAAAGTCCTGGATAATCGAACTGCGTGACTAGTATCGTCCGGCAGTAACGTCGAACTAACAAGCTAGAATCTCATGTTACTTCCAACATGCTATGATGACGTTGTCTTCTTATCCCACTAGAAATATCCTCAACATTGAACTGTTCACTACGAGATTCAAAAGAGCGAAGCTAGCTTGTTAGTTCGATCAAGTTAACCTCAACCTGAAAGAGATCGTACCCAACTCCAGATGAAAAAATACAGCATTGATGATGGACGGGCAATCAGCAAATTTATTGGCGATCAGACCATATGAGCAGCACGTGCTTAGCTGTAAGCAGGTTGCACTGAGAGACTACAAGGAGTATCCAATCAGTTGATCCATATTGCTGCTTTTAAACCAACGCAATTCAAAATCAACCTAGACTCGAAATCAACCAGGACACTAAAAGAGTTAATTGTATTATCCAAAATATGCAGCAGAATACACCTTTTTATGATATCCTATTCCACATTTTACAAATACTAAAACACATTAACTTCTTTAAATAAATCAATCAATGAATATCTAAACACTACTGACAATTCATACAAATAGTTTATGGGTTCTTTATAACATTAACCTTAACATGACTGCTAGTATTCGAAGATTGAAGTTTACGATAGCTGATGAAATACTTCGAATAATTGAATAGAACATTATTAATTCTAACCACAGCAATTCCAAGTAGAACTGCTTCTGTCTATAAATATCCACATTTCCAATTATAGTACATACTGCCTATATTCCTTGTTGCCGACAAAACTCCGTCACGAAGAAAATTTCATCCCCCCAAATGCCTTAAAACCGGCCCCAACCATAATGCCGCCCATTCACGGTTCGCTGGAGCAGCAACACTGCAATGCAAATAAATACCAGCCGGAAACGTTTCACACCGTTCCGAAACCTACAACGGACATCCTATTGTCGCCAAAGAGCCGTTTGTTTCCGATCGGGACAGCTTGGGAGATGGGGAGGATGGGGTGGGTAGAGAAACAAACGAAATGGGCAAAAAAGGAAGAAACGGAAACAGTCCCACACGTTGATCCAGCGGTTTGTTTTTCACGGGTAGGAAAAGCATCCGGCAAAGATTGTCGAATCCGACCGAACAACCATCATCATCATCATCATCATTGATCTGGGCAATCCGGGTGCAAGCAGCCGGAAGACCCGTCCAGTCGTGCGTGCGATTTCACTGCTTTCTGGTCAATATTCGCCTGGATCGAAACCGAGACCACATTCATCGAGCTCCTTGCTGAAGGATTTCGATTGTAGGCCCCGAGGCCACAATCGAACCATCCCGTTCGAGGAAGCAAAATAAAATAGACGGAAAACTTCCCCAACTAAACGGTGGGATCGAAAAGAAAAAAACACGCGTACATACGCCTTACAGCGTGGACAAAAAAGATGAAAACTCATAAATGGGACACACAGTGTTCAGAGGAGAGGAAGGGAAGGGGAAGCACAAAAAACTGGCCGCACGCGTTTGCTGGAGCTCCTTTTTTCCAGCTTGTTTGTTCCTTTGTTACAGATAATTGAATATTCTTGGTTCGACCTTTTGTGCGCCATCGAGCTTGTTTCTTTCTTCATTTTCCTCCTGCAGTCCGCACGACCGCTTTTCCGGGTGGATTGTTTTTTTCGATGTGAGTTCCTTGCCTAAAGCGCCATCGCGTAGACAGTCGTTGGTCTCTATTCGGACGCTTTTCATGTCGATTTATTTTTCCCCGTACCGCAACGGTGCACTGCACGTAGAATGGTGTGGCCGCAACACCTCCCATCCGACCATGAGAAATCAATCAACGTTGATGGAACGCATCGGGCGAAGGTCATTATCAGTAGCCCACGTCCCCGAGATGCCGATCGACTGCGGTCTACTGGAAGCCAATAATTTTCATTTCAACGCACAAATTTAATCACCATCGAAATGGCAAAACGATCATTATTTTCTAGCGGAGGCACGGACTCGTCTCGTACGATTCCGGCATCCGACGCGAGTGCAACGTTGGTAGGATGATACTTTTCTGCTACACCCGAATTCCACAGTTAAGCACGACCACTCGATCCCGTCTACTGCATGTACCATTTATTTAATCGTAGACACCAGTACCGAAACATACCATCAGCGTCGGATAGGGTTGTCTGTAGCCCACTAGAGGCGCAGCATAAATCACTGTTGAGCAAAAAACATGCACGTCACTGCAACTAGTTTTGGTGAATGAATTCGACAACGAATGACAAATCTCCACCAGTACATGATGGTGTAACATAATTGTGCTCCAACAGCAGTAGGGTGGGTGACGTTTGACATGTTTCAGAGGTAAGCTGTAATTAAATTAATAAGAGAGCTCGTATTTACCATAATCTTGAGTCCCAGTAACTCGTTGTGCTGTATAATGCAGTTATGCTGTTATTAGACGAGGGAAAATAATGTCAGATGGTTTTGGATATTTTCTGTCAAACTGGGCTCCGGTGAAGCGTTTGGCATAAAATATCCACCCGCTCGTGTAATAACGATACATTGGGCGGACCGGTTATTTTGTGAAATAATGCTTTTAATAATGATTGTACAATGTACGGACACAATTGTAGGTGAATGCCAAACCACAGGAAAACCAAAACAAACTGAAATGTAAACAAACAACCATTTTGACAGAAAATATCCAAACCGCAAATCAGAATTCGACATGCTCAGTTCTGATTTTTTCAGACTGGATATTTTCTGTCAAAATGGTTGTTTGTTTACATTTCGGTTTGTTTTGGTTTTCCTGTGGTTTTACATTCACCTACAGTTTTGTCCGTGCATTGTACAATCATTATTAAAAGCATTATTACACAAAATAACCGCTCCGCCCAATGTATCGTTATTACACGTGCGGGTGGATATTTTATGCCAAACGCCGCGCCGGAGCCCAGTTTGACAGAAAATATCCAAAACCATCTGACATTATTTTCCCTCGTCTAATAACAGCATAACTAACCCTTTATGGTGCCGTTAGCTATATCTGAGTAAACTTGAATTTTTATGGAGATCTGTCAAAACAGTAAATATATTGGGGCTTATAATGAATCGTTATTTTAACATTCTATATTCTTGTGTTAAACAGTTTCTAATTTGTTTACTTACTTGTATTCATTTATGAATTGATTTATTTGTCTATTTAAATATTTTTTTATTTACTATTGATTTATTTACCAACAATATTAGACACCTGACAACAACTTCCTTTGTCATAACATAAATCTATGAACAAAACATGCATAACGAATGCAACAAAATACAATACCGCTTGGAAGCCTAATCAGCTTGAATCTCAAATCTAGCTTATACTTTATTTTATAAATGTCTTATAGAAGACTTACAGTCATGTTTGTAACGTCTCCATTGCCTAAGGCAGTTTTTCTAGTAATTTGTTATAGCTGAAATAAATGAAAATTGGTAAACTATTTTAACGATTCTTTCTGAATTTTTACACCATTTGGCAATCGTCTTGTTTTCATTTTGTTTTAAAACATTTTACCCAATTGTAACAAAAATAATACATGCTACTTTACAACGTTTTGTTAATATCGTTTGATGTGTGGCGATGTACCCAGAGTATTGGAAACTATTAAAACATTCTAACACAAGGAAGAAAAAGAAATCTGTCAACATAAAGTTGGAAAATTAAACGACGAAGATGAAAAACTAAAAAAGGCTCGTTTAAATAATACATATTATGTACACATTTTTATACAGCATTTTCATCGGTAAGATTAAAGTAAGATTTAAAAAATTAAAAACAAACTCATCTTAATGAAGCCCACTCGAATAATTTACATTCCCCGTTCCTCCTATCATCGGGGCACATTCCACGCAGCGTCTTTTTTCGATCGCGTTCGTCGGATCATAAAACGAAGCCAAAACACATGCGACAAACGAGCCCAGATTAAGACGGCACCGGCACAGTATCACGCAAACCTGAGCCCACTTACGGTGGCTCATCTCACACTCAATTCCAGTCGCCGGTAGCCAATTAAAAACTGCCAATCGTCCACGGCACGCAACCCTCGCTAATGCAATGCACCGGAATTGCAAATTGCTCAATTTACCGCCAAAGTGACCTTCCCTGTACCTGTCTTAATCGTCAGCGAGCATCAAATTAAGTCACGAAAGCTCGTCGACCGGGAACGCCACGCATGTGTGCGAGCCGCGTCTCATTCGTTGGCATACTCCACCCAAGCAGTTTACAAACTCACACGCGGTCTGGCCGAGAAAACTGGACTCAGTGAAATGAAACGCGGCATTTGCCTTCGAAGAATGATTGCTTTTCGAGTGGCTTGACGCCTGAGTGAGCTGGAACGCCACAGGGTTCACAGCAGTTGGCCCGCTGACCTAATGCCCAACGGGCATCCGAATCGCTCCCACAGGTGGCATCGTACGAATGGATCTCACTTTCCTTGGCTACACCTGAGCGCGCTACCACCAAGAAGCTGCAAACATCAACCGAATCGGACCACTTTCTTCTCGAGTGCTACGTTCCATTCCCAAATTTACGCCTGCTCATTCCCAGGACCTAGATGACGAATCCCGCACACCATACACATTACATTGCTCACATATACAGCCCGAGTAGCCGAAAAAATGTTAATCTAATAACAATAAAACCACACGCAGCCGATGTCGTCGTTTGGAAATTATAATTAACTTTTGAATCATAAACTTCACGAGCATCCCATCGGGGGACGCACCATGAGAAAAGAGCTTCGGCGGGTCTACCAACCACACTGCCTCGTGCCGAGGTGACCCATTTCACAGCGCGAACACACTCACTCACACATCATGCACGTTCGTGATGAATGGCAGATTGAAGGGACCATTCAGCCAAGGCAAGCTTACCATCGTGCCATACAATTCGAATTTCATTAGTATTTTTTTTCTACTTCGTCCGTGACTAATCCAGCTTATTTGCTTGACTCGTTATTTTGCGATTGTTTCATCGCTAGAAGGCATCGTTTTTCTCCCACAACCAGCATTTATTGATCTCGGGAATTCGATTATCGATTGCACTACACGTGGACAGGTGAAAACGTGCAATCAACCTGTGGTATTATTCCCATCGATCTTGCTGGTTAGACATGCACGGCGCACGACCTACCGACATCGTGTGACATCTCTGCGGGCCGGCCACTAATTGAGAATGTCAATTTACGGAGCTCATGCAGTCAATGTAACTGTGGGATACGTGAAAATTGCCAAGTCTTCTGGTGCACAACAGATTTGCTGGCACAAAAAAAAATCACATTTTGTAAATGTTTGAGAAATTTTAAAATTGCATGACTGTAGCGTTCGAAATTCCTTGGCCTCTTCTGTATCTAATTAAAAAGTAAAAATACAGAAATTTAATTCAAATAATATTATTTATGAAGTTCACCAATTGCCTATTCTCTTATTTTTTATTATAAAAGAACATTTATTGACACGTTAGAAGAGTTACAACAAAAAAAGACGACACTTTACAAGATTTATATTAAGATTGACGAAGACAAACACGCATGAAGTCTAAGTCAATCATAGAATCATTGTTGCCAATGAAGTGGATGACGTAGTTTGCAAAAACGTAGTACACACCCTGAAAGTACGTAGTATATGTGCTGCTGCAGCAGCTGCCAAACGTTAGCAGCTCTTCTGCAGCAGGCAAATTTACTGATTAATTGGCTTTTTGACAACGAGTATTGAACATTTTTATACTTAAATCAACAAATTAATAAAGAAAATTAAACCTGCTATTATTTATTCTGATAATATTTTCCTTGATTTTCTGAAGATATTTTTTCCATTTCTTCAAATATATAGTTTCTTCACATGTAAAGAACACGAAACAGTCTCTGTACATGACTCTATAACGTAACAAGTTTATAATATAATCGAAGCAATCGTTTTTAATACTTAAATTCAACGAATGTAGTTAATTTGCATTAATTAAATAATAATGGATTTATTCCATAAATTCGAAGACAATACAAACAATTAAAGTTGAATGAGTTTGGACAAATTTTTAAAAAGACAATTGTCCTACGTTGTTCATAGTCTCCCTCGACACCGTTGATTTATCTGATGTAGAGCTCCCATTATCACATATTGTGAGTAAAATGAAAATTACTGTAACAATAAAAATCGTAAAATAATATAAAAATACTGAGAATACAAACTACCATTCGAGAAGAGAAATACATGCTGGTGTATCAATTTGATCGAAAATTCTAATACATTTCAACTGCCGTCATACAAGTATACTTATACATTTGATTGCATCCAATGGACTTCAAATTTATTAGATACATTCTTTTGCTCTTTCATGTACGTTGTATGCGTCACTTACTCTGAAATGCAATAACCGCATCGCTCGTGCAATCCATACTTCACTTAGTGTCTAAACAAAAGCGTTTGTGTATGTTACACCAGCTTCCCCATCCACCAACAGATCCAATGATTGAGCTGCATACAAATTTCGATCGCAAAATCGAAAACCCTATCCCGCCACAATGAATCGGCCCATTCGCTGGGATATGGATCTTCCCGCTCTGACTACGCTTTGATTGATATGCCTTGAGAACCAACCGCGTTCGGTCCGTCCAGCTCGGCTACTTTCCGTTTACCGAGTACACCGAGCAGCAGAAGCTCGGAAAGATGAAATATCTTTATCATTATGGCGTAACCTCTTCTTTCATCGTTGTTTTTTTTTTTTGCACAGCCACACCGAAATTGACTAGTAAGGGAAAAATATACGAAAAACCCTCCGATCAGGATATCGATACTGGGAGGGCTGCTCTCGACGTAGTAGCTGCCGGAATTGCTGCCAGCTGTTACCGATAAGAGCCGTGAAAAATTGACTTGAACTCATTTTTATCGCAACCTTTAACCAACCATTGCTCACCTACCAGGCCAAGCTGCTTTATTTCCTTCCCGAGCCATCCTGCATCCTTGACCATACGAGTACGTGCTGGCATGAGGACCGATTCCTCGCCAACGTTGAGGATAGCGAGGGGTTTTTCCTTAGCCAACGGGTTTGCATTGGCAGCACCCATCAGTGAACCCAACTCCATACGGGTGATCATACCCACCCGGTCGGGTGGAAGTGATTTTCGTTTTTACTCTTTTTTTCGGAAAATGTTGGCTCAGAGCACCGCAGTACAAAATGCTCTTATTTATCATCCATCGACCGACCGTAAAAGATCTGGCGCCCGATGCCCAGAAGGGAGCTGCCCGTAATCGACAACGAATGGAGGAAGGAGAGTGTGTGCGGGTGCGAAATGATGTCCAAATTTTGCACTCTACTGGAAGGTGGATAGCCTTTCCGGACGCAACCAATTTATCATAACGAGCGTTTTACCCACACTTATGGTGCTGTGGCCAACCAGTAGGTGAGTGTGGCTGCGTGAATAAGTGCAGGAAAAAAGATGGAAAACGTGAAGATTGAAACGCTAACACCCGTGGCCACCTTGATCAACTTGCCAGGCCGGTCGCAAAAAGCACCCAATATAAGGCACCTCAAACCTAAAGCAGATGGCAAGGATAAGCTTTAGGTTGGAAGCTTCCGATGGTAGGCTAACACCCGAAACCGAACTGTGGGAACGTGTATTCATTTATTTAAGGAGCCCGACCCAACCCGAAGTGGTGAACCCTTTCTTCTTTGGTTTCCGCTTAAACTCCACTTCACGTCCGATTTCATACACCGGTATACCAAAGTTGCATGAGTACAACATTTTCGAACACTTCGAATACTGAACTATTATTTGCTGATCACCAATTGTGAAAAGTAACAACACCCAGCACAGTTGAAATAGTTAACTTGATAGTTAATGAGTAAGCATTTAATAGGATGCGGAGGGAAACCCATTTCTTTCCTATACAATCTTCTTGTTCATATTACCGGCATACTAAACATATATTTTGATCATTATCAAAGAATCTTTTTCACAAGAATTGTATTTTAAAATTTTACTTATTTCCTCTATTGCAACGCAGAAAATAAAGCTGTTCCTTCATTTACTTTATTAACCGTGATTTTGTTGTACTATTTCATCAATCGATTGGTGTTTGTGAGAAACTTTCAATTAAACGTATTTCTTTCGCAAAATAGTTATAGAAAGTTTTCCGCCGAGATTCCGTTCGTTTCTTTTGCTTGTACAATTGCGACTGTTTATTCGAGTGTCGATTCGAGTTCAATATACAATTCGAGCAGTTATCTAGTCTAGCAGTATTAGCGTCCATAATTCGTTCAGTTATCAAAATATAATTCTAACTTATCTAGATCACTAACCAAGTACTAATTTAAATTGACCGTTAATTCCAACAGTGTTTTATTCGTAACTATTCCGAAAATATTAGTTCGTTTAAAATAAAAATATCATCCTGAAAAAACCTGCTTGCTCCAAATCACTTAAGCACTGACACCCATATTTTCAAGCGGAAGTTCCCTATTTTGTGATTCAGTCAAATGTTTCATTTTTTACGAATTTCGTTGAAATCGAAATAAAAAAACGCGTACAAAATAACTTAAATCACTCTACCGCGGAACACAAACCACACGGGTTAACGCTAATGCTAATCGATTTCAGCTACGTATGAATGTTGCGGAGTAATTGTTTTAGTGTTGTGAAATCTAGCCATTACCGCAAACAGCAAAGCAAAACACACACACACACCCTTTTTGAAATTGTGGTCCCCAATCGTATTAGTGGAGGCTATAAAAAAGCAGATCATAGTTTGTTTTTATGTTTTATTTTTGAATCCTTTCCATACCAACGCTGAAATAACAGAACCTCTCTGCCACAACATTCATATTGTTTACTATTTTTATTAATCTCTTTTATTTCATTATTGCATAAAAAACAACTAACAATAACTGCTTCCAAACAAATCTCATCGTGTTCACAAACACAGACACACAACAATAAAGGATTGCGTGGGAACGGGATTGCAGGCTCCATCGGATCAGACCCGGATTAGGACGGGACCTCCTGGCAACCGGCACTGCTTTCGAAAATAAATCCCTTACAAAATGGCCAATCAACATCCCGACCGGCATGCAGGCAGCGGTCATCCACTCTGGCAATTGCAATAGCACGCCGCATTCGGATCGCGTTGAATAAACGGATTGTGTGTGCGTTTCGTTTTTGTTTTTCTGTTGGTCATATCTATTTTGCCTTCATGCGTCTCCTCCACCGAGGCGACCCGAATTGTGTTATTCCGATTGCATTTGCCAGCCTCATCTCACACGATGAGCGTACAACCGGGGTTGGTATGGTCAGGAGAAAAAAAAACACATCTCTCGCTCTTCCCGGCCGCCCAATTACTGGCCAGATCATGGCGACGCACTTGACCAGCATGGCCCGAATCGTTCAATACGCTCGGCAATCTATTAGATCGCGTAGGCCGATTTCGGTGTTGATTTCCTGCCAATCCCGACCATCCGCTGGGAGAGCTCTGTTTGGTCGTGTTTTACGTTTTATTTTTCATTTTGTGTTTCAATCCACCCGTTTTCTTCCTTCCTGCCTCCAACAACAACGTCTCTTTTGGGAAATCGTTCGCGGGAAAACACAACAAAGGCCCAAATTGTATTGCGTGCGCTTATCATTGCAATCTTCTCCTCGCCAGGGCGAAAATGCGTGCGACCAACGATCTGATCAAATGCAGGAAAAAAAACAACCATCCCGACAATGTTAACGTGATGTGCTGGTTTTGCGCGGAAAACTTTCATCCATCACCATGGGCATTGCTCCGGTCGGGGAACTTTTGTTCCGTTGGCACGATGGATGCCTTAATCCTTTAGCGGTAATCAAGCAGATTCGCGGCAGACTGGAAGTTGCATGTTCATCCACGGGGACATGTTCTGTAGACTCGCTTCGCTTCATAGACCCAGTACAGATACGCGCCGGACTCATCCGAATGGAATATTAGATTAAATTATTAACACAATACCCCTCGACGTATGTCGTTGGTTTTGCCATGCGATGGAGTCAAATTCATTTCCATGTTTTTTTGTTCACAGTATCCTGCCATTTCTTGAGTTAAGGTGAGTATAAGTCTCCTGCAGAGTGTTGAATAGCAAAAATATTACAACAATCGTCAGTTCTAGTTCAACATAGATGCTTTCTTTGCCTCACTGAGTCATCCCGATTGTATAAACTTTATAATAAACGGATAATTCTCGGTGCTCTAAGCTTCAAATTGATCTCCTCTTTGACTATTATTGTCGATTCCGTCTCCACTACACTAAGGGTAATGCCCAATCCGGTGAGGAGAAGAAATAAAACAGACGAAAGCACCAGTCTTTTGCCACCAAACGATGCGATAACTTCGTTGTGACATGCAAAACGAAAAAAAACCAACCAGTGGAATTGAAATAAAAAGCTGCCATTGTTTTAATCAATTTATTGTTTTTGTTCCGCTTCGCGCACGATATTTGATGGGAGGATATTTTTTTGCTGCTGCCTTTTTGGTACAGCCGCATATAGCTCCTCTTCTATGCAGTGCATTTCGTTTGAAGCATTGGTTGTTTATGTTTTAAATTTCTACCAGCGTTCTATGGAACTCAGTCCAGTGTACGTCAAACCGAGGGCGATTTTTACCGGAATGCAATACCGATGCGGTCGACGAGCAAATGATGGATGAAAATCGTTCGTTCGTACCAACCACGCGCCGTCACAACATTCTAACTTTTTTTTTGTTTTCGATCCATACCCGCTGACCACCCGGCTGGTCGGCGGTGGTTAAAATCGTTTAAATAAAACATCAATTCAATGCCACCCTCCAGACACTTCCTGTGTTTGTGGTGGAATATGGTGAACCGGTGAATCACGATGAACATATGAAATAAGGAAAAATATGGCACTACAGGCACAATGCACGTTCGGCGTATCGGACGTGCTCGGGTTTCTGCTAAAGTCTGTCCACTGCTCCGCACCCAAGGGAGGATCGCCATTTCCGTTTCAGCTTTACGTGACCATAATCGTGACAAATTGTCGAACATATTATACTAATATTTATCACTTTCATTTACCAATTCACTACGTCAATGACATTTTCACTCATTTACCAAGTGCAAATTTAAGCTGTATATTCATCATACGGGTGATATAACCAGTTTAGTTAAATAAGATTATTAAAAAAAAGACAAATTAGCACCACTACGGATTTAACGGGTACAAAAATGAATGGTAAATACTGGTACCATTGGTACCATTACCATTGGTCGCCGAAACGCTCCTCTAAAGCTGTTAAATTCTATAATATTTAATCTCCTGCTCTCCATTTAAACAACTACTCTAAAATAATTTTATTCATCACTTTAAAAGAAATAAAAAGTATATTGGACCTGTTAGCGTAATGCATAAGTATAAGAAATAAAATAAAGATTGTGTAGTGTATAGAAATTTTATCATACACAATTTCCAAGCTTTTATATGATGGTTGGATCAAAGGCTTGACATGATAAATATTTTTTACGATGTTTATCAATATAACTATATTTTATAACATATTTTTGTGATAAATTTGTTTGTTTTTTTTTTCACTACATTTTTGTGTTTGCAATACAATAGATTCGTGTTACAGGTGTTCGAGTTTTTATAGAACACTTTTCTTTATGTTTTGTGTAATTTTCGCCTTTTGATGAACACACGGAACGCAGAACACTTATGGCATAAGATGAAACGATTTTTTTTTGTTTTTCTGAACTTTGGCCTGAAGGAGCAGAAAGCGAAAAGTTGGAAAATGGCAGCAGCGAATGAGAGTTCTGAACTCCTCAATTGTTAAATGCGGTGCTTTACATTGATTTTCAATCATATAAAAGTGTTGTGGATTTTATTTGAGAGTTGTGCAAAATAATTTTTTCAATACCGTATAGTTCTCATATACGTTCAATTTTCTTCATCCATTTCAAAAAGCTGAATGCTGGAAACAAGTTATTCGTTCGATAAGTACTCTCCCCAACGTTCTTTAATGGCTGCTTTAGGCCCACTTGTCTATGACCACAAAATATATACAGCTAAAACTAATAAAAAAAAGCGCCACACTGCTTTACTTCCAAGAATTTAGCCCTCCATCAATACTTGCTGGCCGAAATGAAATGAACTGGTCGCACGCACCGTCCTTCGCGCGTTGAAAATTCACCACCACCGTCGCTCGGTATGGCATTCCTGGTCGCATCCATTAAGGCAACATCCGCCCATGAGTTATGACCCCGAAAGGGTAACGCCACGCGGTAGACGTTCGATTTTCTCCCCGCAACGCACGCTAATATATTCATTTCATGGAATGTGTCAACCGCTAGATAGCGCCTTTGCTCCAAAGTCCACGCCACTTCACCACCCGCTGAGGGCAAACGGATATCCACCCGAGTTCCACGAAACTGAAACGATACTGGCACTATTTGCGAGGGAGCAAAATATGAGCAGACTATACTTCCCGGAAGACTATAATATCCCTGGGGGGCGAGGGTTTTACACGGAATAGTCCTTTAGTATCGGTGTTGGTTCCACAAAAAAATCGACTCCTTGAGCATCTCGCACTTCCTTCCGGTTGGCTGGATTAAAATCAACCGGAAGGTAACTGAACTGACTCCTTATCTTACTTTATCATCAAGTAAAACAATAAAAAAGTTACCAGCTTCCATTAGCAGAATACATGTATAGTAAAGACTCCGTATTATCTCGTTATTAATCAGGTCGAACGATTTTAATTTATTGTACATGTTTATATTTAATGCTTCCAAATTGTTGCGTTTTCTCTTTCGTTTAAATTGTATACTCTACAACAAATTACGGTTAAACGATCACATTGAACGATATCGTACGCATGATTTAGTAAAACAACGGTATTTTATATTTTATACTATTTTATACTACACTGTTATACTATGAAAGTCATTTAATTGTTCAATGCACCTGTTTCTTTGAAATGGATTAATCATACAGACTTGATTTGCTTGCAACTGCTGTACAGTAGCCACTTAAATCAGATTGAAGCATTCGATGAAAGAAAATATATACTTCTTGTTGTCGAAGAGTTATTCTTTATTTCGTTTGGAAAATTCAAAACACATTTTACGTCTGTTGGCAATTTAGCAACGATTTAAACGTTTAAAAAAGGATTGTTTTATATGTTTATTTTCTTCCTAGTTTCGGTTTAGTTTCTTAAACTTAAACTTGTTAAAAATATTATATTCTATTAGGAAACGAATAAAAATATTTTTTATTTTAATTTTTTACATGTATTTCACCTATATCATATGATTTTTATTTTTTCCTAAACTCAGCCCAGACGCTCTAGCAATATAAAAAATAGTTTTACCTACCCAATAATATTTATTTTCTATACAATAAATTAAGGTTTTGTCAAAAACACCAACTATGCTCAGTAAGAAAAAAAAAACAAAGCACAAAATACACGTGTACGATTTATTTTATTCCATCAGTAGTATAAACATACACCGGAAACGATCTCCACAGGAGCAGTATCAAACTACCAGCCAGTAACACAATTTAAACTCCTCAACATGGCAGCTACTTGACCCACCCAGGAACTGTGTTAACTTAGCCCCATTAGTAGGAAAACCAACGAAAGCAAACGTACAGCATAAAATATACACCGAACAACCTTCTTCTGTGCTGGGGTAGGGGGTAGACATAAGAGGGAGTCGGGAGGGCGAATATCCTAGCGCTTCCCGATTCCGAAACAATCGCTATCCACAAGTATCCATTTGTGGCACGGCGTTTAACCGTAAACGATACGCCACCGTCCTTGGTTTTGCCTCGGTGTAAAGTGCTCGGCAAACGCACATACACCGGAAAACACGAATATGCGCCCGTTTTTTTTCGGTCCGGGGTAGAAAAAATGAGCCATGAAATGAGCCCTCGGTTACCCCACGTCAAACGCATGTTCACCGTTTCCACTTATGCAAACAATGTCGCGTTCCATACCGACCGGACCGGCGCCGTAACACCTGAGAAAATAAATGCCCCAAAAAAAAGTGTCTATTAATTTTAAGCATTCCGAATTTCACCCAACACGGGTACACAGTTGCCCTTGGACCTTTTAATCCAATTAATTTTCATTACAATTATTTACTTTTTGTTCTGTTTTTTATTTTCCTGATCCGAACCAGGAACGTTCCGGTGCAAAACGCTGGTGGCGGTGGAGTGTAACTGTTTGTTTTTTTGTCAAATTTTATTCCCTGTTCTGGACCCCCATACAAAACCTAAGTTGAAAAATTGCTATATATAGCGTTTTGCTGTTTCCCGCACACCCCTGTTCAAATAAAACCATTACCCTCTGGTGTGTCCTACAGCGTGGTCAAAAATCGTGCCTTGTTTTACACCGGCAGAGATTATATGTGCTGCTAGGTGGGCGCTGCTGCTGGGCGCAGCAGATGCTACTCGTACACTTTTTATTAAGAACCCACCGTCCACCATCTTGTATTAACGCACTAATTTCCCACCAAATGAATATCCCTTCGTTTCCCGAAACTCCGCGCCCCAGACGGAAACTTTTCCAGCCTCCCCCACACGGTAACGAACCAGGCATCACCTGCACCAGCTTATCGGGTTGTTTTTGCGATTCGCTGCCCAGCTTTTCGGTCAAAACAAATCCCGTCCTGGCCGGGCAGCGCTCGGTATCTATTTCGTTCGTCGTAGCCTGCTATCCCCAGCGGGACGACGGCACTAGGACCAGGATGTCTGATTACTCAACCCGTAGCTAATTTTGCTGCCATTTGTTGTGCTGCAAAACTTTTCCCACCCCCAATGAGGAGGAAGGGAGAGAGAGGGGGGAGGAGGGAGTGGTTCTGTTCGTTCGCAGTAAGCCGGGCGGAGTTTTTATTTTCCCGGCACAGGGTGGACTTTTTTTTCCTCCCTTCCAGCTCGCTGCATTTGTTTGTACGAGGTTTGGATTTTTCATGTTTAATCTTTTGCGCTGTTGTGGCTCGTTTTGCATCAAAGCGTTGCTACCATTGCGATCTGCGCACCCACCCCCAGCCCGCATCGGTCCGGTTGCCCTGATGACTTCTGATCTTCAGCCGGGTGCCGGCTCGAACGTTTCCACGGGAGAAAAATACTGCACGCTTCCGTGCAGCCCGAGCGAACGGTTGCGAACGTTTATAGAAGCAAAAATTACTGCTCAGCTCCGGTTTTTGTGTGCCGTCCTTCAAACGGGGCATCTCATTCACCAGCGTCGAGGGTAAGGATTGTCCATCACGAAGATTTTTATTGTTTGTGAATTCTTGACGCTTCTCGAATGGCTCTGTCCCAAACGCCGTACAGGCAATCGTAGCTTACAACATCCATAGCAACGCAACCCTAAAGGCACCCACCACGGCCTGCTACACCAAAACGTATTCGCCAACTCCCTTGGCGGGCAGGGAACTACTTTAACGTCGAACGAGTCTATCCCCTTGAAGCTACTGCACGGGATACCGACAAGCGCCCTCCCGTCTGCTTTAGTTTAATTATCGATCGGCCTGAATATCCTGGGAACGCTTGCTCCATTTCGTGTTCCAATGTGCACCACCGGCCGCGGAAGTTACTGTTCTCTACGTACGTCACAAAGACACAAGCACTACGACAACCGTACGCACGAGAGCGAGAGAGAGAGAGTTGGAAAGAGCACACGTGAAAAAAGAAGCTTGTCGCGAGCGCACCCCCGCGAAACCGATAACAAATTGCATGCATATTAACGCAGACGTGACGATAGTATAAATTTTCACGCCATCTACCTCCCTCTCTCACACACACACACACATTTCCACCCAAACAACGTCATCGCGCCACGGCGAAGAAAGTGAAATGCGTGAATGTTTCGTTGGTCCTAAAATATTTGTCAATTTTTCATGGCCTCGGCGTGGCCTGTCCATCTCCGTGCGCGCCACATGGTGTTGATGCATTGCATTTCTTTTTCATGCAAAATTCTGCTTCTCGCCGACTACGTTCTACGTTGTTCGGTTGTGCCGAGCGAGCGGCAGGACGGAACGTTGTGCTGCCCGTGCATCGGGACATTTTCGTACTGGCCGCGCGGTGCTGCTTGCACAAAGCCCGATCCACCGTGATTCGCATGAATTTTCCGACGAAACACGATTTTCCGGAACCAGTTCATTCCGAGCGGCGAACGAAAGATGAACGGATGCCGACGCTTGAAAGCTTTACCCAACGACGTTTATCGTTTTAGAAACGACGAAGCTTACGAGCCCTTCTAGACGGAAGAACGTATGGTCCTTCTTCTTCTCCTTCTTCTTCTTGTTTAAGATTTAAGCCAAACACCTTCCATTTTATCCGGTTTTCTAGACTATTTTATACCATAACATCTAGTCTGCAGCTCGGGAGAAACGGTCCGGATAGGATTGTAGTATTAGCTATGTCGTGTGAAATATCGTTGCGGATTCTTCCACCACATTTCCCCGACCTTCATACAAAATCTGGTTAAAATTTCTTTAATTTTGCAATTTTATTCTTTTATCTAACGATGGGTTAAGTTAATTGACATAGATTATTCTCCTAAAAGAAAGCTTATTTATAGAACATGCATAAGCAGTTGTGTGAGATTAAATAAGCTAGCACGGAAAATAAGTTTTATTTATGCAAGTCGTTACCCTTCTCAGGGTGATCGTTCACTTATTAGAAATTTCTATCTACGCAAGAAGTCGTTTCTTAGAAGTATACATACATTTTGTATTGTCATCTACGTATAAACCATAGATTTAATTTAAAATACGTTATTTTGAAAAACTCATACGAATTCACATTAGCATTATTGCGTTTTGCTACTCTTTATAGTAATGTTTTTGCAAAATTGGCTATATAGTTTGAAACGTTTTTAACTGTGGAACGTCAAACTAACTCTCCGTTAGTAATAGTGTTTCTTATTTTTGCTAATTTAAGTTATATCCATTATAGTCAACTTTTTAAGTATTTCTCGACAATAAAGGTTGTTAAAACACAAAAACCGTTGAGACAAACCAAAATACGCGATGCACAATGACCATTTAACAACAATTTAAAAAATATTTGATTACTCCAGCCCTGACAGAGGTGAGGAATCTTATAACAAATCCCTTAGAATCATTCCAAATATAGGATTTGCCTATGGCAAACCTATTGCAAATCATGGCAAATTTCGATATCAAATTAATATTTTTGTATTTTTCCTACTTTTTTATTAATCAACGCATCATTTAAATTCCTCTACTCATGCTATGAAATGTTTAGATCGAACTATATTATTAATAATATGGGACAAACTCCTATTAAAGGTTAAATAGTGTCACTGTTAAAAGTGTCAGCTAAAGCGATTTGATAGTAAAAAGTTTTATAAAATAAATAAAACAAATGAATAAATCAAATTAATCAATTTAAATATCTAATAACACTGTCATGAAACTATGGGAATCATCTCTGTAAGCCGTACAAAATAAATTGTAAATCTAAATACTAAAATTATTGCGATGGTTGCGATTGCGAAAAATAACGTTTATTTTTCCAGCAATTTCAATAAAATTTTGAATAAGTTTTGAATAAATAATTCGATGGCTGCCATAGGTATTTAGAACAATTCTTATGACTATTTTGCAATGATCGAGCGAAACGAGAGTAAAATCATATACCTTTTTAATCACATACATAAAGCTGGTAGGAATTTACCTAAAACTGGATTTCTGTAGGTATGTATAACTGATCAAACTATTCGTACGACAAACGAAAGCTAAGCTTGTTTCAATTATACATGGAAAATAGAATAAGAAACATTAATTTCTTTTTACAGTCTACCCAACATTGAAAATTTCTCAAAAATGTATACAATCACAACATAAAGAAATGCAGTAGCTCCCAGCAAGTCAAGCAATTGTGTAACCGAAAGCATGTAAATCCGATGTCACTTACTAACAGACAAAGTAACAGCGTTGAGCAGCATGATGAAGTAACAACTGCTCATGCCCCGATGCCTTCATGTCTGATAACTTTTTTATTTAATGTTAATGCTTAATGACCTTTCTAAGCTTTGTAGCTTTTGTGTGTTCGTTGGTGAAATGTCGTTCCATTACATCATTACCACCCAAAACAACTTGCCCCAACAACCATAGCTTATCAGCTCGCCTCGCTGATACTGTTTTCACTGTTTTTTTTTTTTTTTTATTTCTTTATGCAACAAACAGCGTCGCCACACAAAATAAACGCTGCGGTCTGCATTTGCAAACACTTGCCGCTCGGTACTCGTCGCGCTGCGAACTGACCGATATACCGCTGGTTGTTTCACCCAAATAAGTGTACCTGTAGCGACCGCTCAGCATGCAAACCCTGGCATATTTGGTAGTCATCATCCCTTTGGTCGCGTTTTCCGGTGCACTTGCCGTGGTTTTGTTCGACATCAGCAACATCCACAGTGCCAGACAGCTCACCAAGCTCTGGACTCACAACATCCAATCGTACAACGTTTCTTTACATCGTAAGTATGTAACGCGCCCCATCTGGGAGGATGTGTCAGTGTGGTGCTTCAACAGGTAAGCCATCGATGTTGCGACCCTGGTGTGCACTCGTTTTACTCACGCCGTAATCCTTGCACCTCAGGAAATCGGAAAAGTTTCGCCCTACGCTGAACGATGTCCACGACTTCGGCGAGGTGCTGCGGCACAATCGCTCCACGGCTCTGTTTGTCCACGGGTGGCTCCAGCGTAAAACGCAATTTGCGGACGATGTCAAACGCCTCGCGCTGGCCCTAACCGATCGTAACTACTGCCTGGTGGATTTTGAGACACTTGCCCACGTAAAGCTGGAGACATTTGCGGATGAGCTATCGCCCCGAATCGCCACCTACCTGGCCGGGTTCGTGCAAAGCCTCAGTGCCATCGGTATACCGCCCGAGCAGGTGACGCTCATTGGCGAAGGTGTTACGGCGCATCTGGTCGGACACGCGGGACACATTCTCGGCGGACGCCTTGGTTCTGTCATCGGGTTGGATCCACTGGGACCGTTCTACACCGTTGGGCCAAACCTTCGAAGCACCCGGTTCACGCTTGATCCCTCCGATGCACTGTTCGTGCAGGTTTGGTACAGTTCCATTGGTCAACTCGGGTCGCCCGTGCCACTCGGCCACCAGAACATCTACGTCAATGGTGGACTTCATCCGCAACCGTACTGTGCCTGCTTTGTCAAAGCTTTCGGTACGGCTAACTTGTGTAAGTATAATTCCTTCCCCGGGGGGAACAAAAAATAAGCTTGAAACAAGAAACGCCGCCTCACCCTGTAGCTCTCATCCTTTCGCGCAGTAACCCAACTCTGCAGTCATTACTTCGTGGTGGAGGTATTCAAAGCCACGCTCGATCCGGACATCGTATTGCTCGCCACCAAATGCCTCAGCTACAAGCACTTCCTTGCGGGCCGCTGCGAAATCCAACCGAAAGCACGTGTCGACGGTAGCGAAAGTGAGATGGGCAATTTCTACATTGAAACCAACTGCCAACCACCCTTCCTAAACTAGTTCCCGTGTTCGGGTCGGGACGGTGTGAGCGCATTTTCCACCGAACTTCCATACCTTCACCGAACAAAAGCTTCCGAAACACTAATGCCCTCCCGTCCGATTCCGATTGGGTGAAATCGGTAGCGTCCTTCAGTTTGGCGCCTCGCAAACCGTTTCCACTACTGGTGGCACTCGTTCGGTGATCAATTTGAGTTAAGCAGCTTATCACGGCTCGGCCACTGTAAATGCCGTCAAGGGTAAGAGATCGAGCACTCTCGCGTTGACCGCACCGTTCCAGTGTGCTTTCGAATGCACATTGCTCGCTTTTCTTCTAAACTCGTAAACTTTAAAGTTAAGTTATAGTTAAAGCTGTGATAGAAAGTGTCTGTAAGTGTTGGAGAAAAAAAGGAAAAAAATAAGATTAAGGATTTTAGGAACGAGCATACAATCTGAAGTGATAGTCATAGTTTATTCATTTATTGTAATGCAAAATTCTAACCCTAATTTATTATTATACATTAAGGTCAAAATGAGTGTGAAATGTCGAGGATTCATGAAAATAGTTTAAAAATTCATTATTATGAATAAATACTTATTTCTTATATAGTTGTTTAAAATGAATTTTAAACATTTTTTAAATTTTTGGTTTCTTAGACGTTGCAAACATAAAAACATATATTTGAACATTTGTCTTAGCCTTTTTTATATCTACATTTTTTGTACTTAGTAATAAACGGAACTGAAATGGTTACATCTTTCTCTAAATAGTAATTTGCTGCTCGAATTATTTTATATGCTATCTAAAAGTTATGCTTTTTTAATAATCGTAGGGCGTTAAATTAATAAAACTTAGGTGAAACATGTTTGATCGACATCTCTGAAGCAAAATTTTTGTGAATAAACCACTAGAACTAATTTCAAATTTTCTCAATTATTGTTTTCTAGTTTATTTTATTATTGCACGAAGTATGTCCCAAATATTGACAATTATTTTAACATTTAAGACCTTTACAAGCTAAACCTCGACAAAACCCTGTGACAAAATTAAGGACATGATTCTTTGTAATACGTTTACTCTTTATCCTATTCTGCTTACTCATGGCCTAAAATAAATCTAATAAAAGTATTTTTACTCTTGCAGTAGCGAAGCAGTCATATGTGACAGCTAAAATTTGATATTCAAGTGAGACTTCGTTCCTGTTTCTTATTTGCTCTCATTACAGCTATCGATTATAGTACTGAGGCGCCTTATTCAGAGATGAAATTTTATTAATATTGGTTTTGGTACTGAGTGTGTTAAGCAGAATGACGACTTCAATATGGCTTTAATTTTATTACGATATTCAATGTAAAAAATGCAATAACAGTCTCTTAAACAAACAAAAAATAAACCACCATAGCATAAATATGTCGACTATAAAAAGCTGTTGCAAAATTTAATCTTTTCTTTTACTCTGAGGCCATTTCAGCAACATTTTCCTTCATTTTCTTGCATTATTATTTATATTCATTTCTTAACACCTTCGGTCTAATCATTCTAATTTAAAGCAACTAGTCCAACACATAATAATCATATATAGATCTTTTTTAGTTTAGATATTCATCATCAAGGGAAAGGATATTAATCATTTATTTATTTAATTTAAATATTCGAAGGCATAAGTACATAACACATAATTAAATCTTTCCCTATCAAGAACATTAGTATCTTCTATATTCAAGCATCATCGAGTTAACTAATATTTTTAACAAATACTGCTACCAAATTTATCTTGACTGAATGATTTAAAGTAGAATCCGCAAAGAATAGGATAGAAGAAATAGAAATAGATTGCGTTTGATTATCTGATTTATTGAGGTTGTAAATTTTATTCGATTTACTCGGTTTGCTGAAACAAAACTGAAGCTTATAACACACTAACCACAAAGCAACTGCATGCTGTCTGATACTTTTCTATATAAAACAAAAACTTTTGTTGCACAAAAACCCTCAAGACAGTGTTCGCAAGCAAAAATAATACCACAGCCTGTGTTGAAATGGAAGAAAATAATTTATTTAGTCATACAAAAAACATACAATTTCGTTAGCGGAAAATAGTCGGTGGAAAAATTTCTTAACGCAACTGGAAGCTTCACAGCCGGTGGATTCAACACCGAACGGGGAAGAAACTCTTCTTGCAACAGTGCATTGACGCGCACGTTCAAACTTCCACCGGAAGGGTTCCTTCTGTCAGATTTGTAGAAATATAAAAACGATCCCTCGGCCTCCCCTGCACCCAGACACATCGCTCCAAATCCCTTTTCTGCAGGCGTGCTAATGGGCATCGAATGTAAAAACCGCTAATAACTATCGTCGTCTGCCCGTGGTCCGTTGCGAACCCCGTATGGATGGCACAACAGAAGATTCCCAACCGTATGGGTATGAATTTGCCACGAGAGGAAGCAAATGCATTTGGCAAGATGGCGTTTTGTTTTTGGTCCTTTCGCTTGAAGCGTCGCTTCTCAGCAGCCACCCACCAGCGCCCACCCTACCGCCGTGCAACCGCAAAACTGTTGCAGAAATTTGCAGAAAGTGAATCAACAGACCGGACCCGAGAGCCTGGCCAGCTGAGCGTTTCCCCGGCACCATGATTCCACGATGCAGTAACGTGTGCGGAGAAACTTGTGTTCGGTTTTCGGAAAACTTTCCCTCCTATCCAATGGCCGAGCACTTTTGGCTCGCCTTCGTCCATTAGATGCAGCATCTCGCCGGCGACACTTCCCACCGTGCGAATGTCCTGCGGTGGGCCACTTCGTTCGCTTCTTAGGTTTCTTCTTCCGGCGGCAGACGGAACATGACCACGAACAATCAGCTTCAGAAAGAGTTACATAGAAGCGCAGGAAAAGGCGCGCGCGCGCACACACACAAACACACGCACACATACACATCTAGGAAAATGGTTAAAATGACGTTAGTGAAACACTTGCCACGGCCGGCTCTGGACTTGGACAACTTCAAACCGAGCAGCTGAAACTTTCCTCTTAAAAAACTTTCCTCTCCGGTGGGCTCAGGGGTTGGGTACGTGGGGTGATGAGTTTGCCTGTGTCTTGGCAACGGTAGTCGCCACTCACTGGCCGGTTATTCCACCCCATGCACTGTGGTATTGTTTTTCCTTGCCGCACGTAGCAGTTTTGTCCTATTTGTTCTCCCCTTTGGTTCGCCTAACTTGATTCCGCTGCACTCGCCATTCGGACCAGCTGCTTCCACCAGCAAACGTTTTCGATTTCTTCTTGTATTGTTTTTTTTTTTTAATTCAGCGAGTTGGGCAGCGAAAGGATGCACTTATTGCAAAGAAAACAAGAAGCTTAAAACCTACCACAGCTGTTTAGCAGCAGCCCTAACAGGACAGTTCTTTACCGTAGGTGGCAATGAAGCCGTATCGATTGAACTGTATTAAGTAAAGGCTTTGAGTGCTTAAACCTCCGGTTGGCGACCATCGGTGCAAGAAATTAATCGAATAAAGTGATTATTTGAACAATTTAAGTTTATGTAGACGGATTTATATGCAAAAAGGTATTCAAAAAGAAAAATACCATTTTTTTTTGTTCAAAACTCTTTTTTTTTATATATATATTTTAGAGAGGCTTTGACCTTAAGGGTCTTTCGCCTCTGCTTCAAAACTCTTTGAGCCGCAGAGTTCACCATTTTCACCAGCGCTCTCTCGTGGTGGACATTGGAAACGCAAATTGAGCAAGAAACATACGCTCAAGCTGGACAGTAACAAGCGCCTTGAGGTATGCAATAAAGGGTATTTAAATGATTTTCCCGCCCAGATGGAGCTACATAATTCACCACAGGTAAGATACATATTTATTCCAAACCTAAGGATCCTGTTCTCGGCTATTTTCTATAAAAAATCAATTATATCCACTATATTTAATTTAAATTCAAGTTTATTTAGATTGATGCAACTATCAGTGACATGTTCGGTAAAATAACGAAACCTCATAGCTTATTTCACTGAGCAACTCACTGGGAGTTGCTATTGATTAAAGTGAGGGTGAAATGGTCAATCAGCAATCAAAACCACTGTTTACTTGTTTCACTCATTCATGGCACAAACAATAGTCCGTGTCTATTCAAGTGATCATATAAAGAAGTATAAAATTTAATTTGTAATAAATTCATTTGAATTAAATTGCAAATTCAAACTCAAAGCCATAACAACCCAAGTTATATGGTATATTTATTAAATTTACCTATTTTAAAAACAAGTGTGCTCAATAAACTACGAATGCACCTAAAAATTAAATGCATTTGCATTTGTTGTAGCTGCTTCTAGAAAACGATTTTTTCAGTTAATGTCGACTTTAAGTTCACAAATTAATTTTATCCTGGTGGTGAAATGAGAAAGTACATAAATAAGAAAGCTTTCGTTCCGTAAGGAAAAAGCTTTTCATGAAAGCTTTAGTTTTCGAAAATGAATTTAGCACACCTGGTGCTCATAAAATGGACTAATAAAGTTTATTTCCATCTTCGCAATCCGCGATCTTCCTTCCATCTATATGTGAAATTACATAGCTGTACCTCGAAGCTTTTACGCTATTAAAAGCTTTGCAATTCAAGTTCAACTTGGTTTTGTTATGGCACTTAAAGCGTTTGAAAACGCTTTATTTAAATTAAGCGTTTGTAAAGTTTCAGATGTTTTAAAAACATTCGAAGCGTTTTTCACGCGTTCCTTGCATTCGATCAGAATAGCTAGGCCATTATTTTAATTACTTTAGTTTATTTTTGAAACAAAGTGAGGTTCTGGTATGGCATCGGTTATTCAAAAATTTAATTGAAAAATGAAAGATAAAACTTTATTACAAGTGATACCAAGAGTTTAGCCAACAAATTTGCATCCATCGCTCTGTACATCACCATCTTCAGAAGTGAGAGAGTCACATTTACATTTTATAACGTAAATGGAAATGATCATAACTGTGAACATTCTGATGAAGTTCAAACAAAATGGATGGCAAATATTGGTGAGTTAAAGATCGAGGAAAATGAAAGGAAAATTCAATTATAAACAATGTTGTTTTTTGTCTTTTGATTTATGGAAATGAATTCAGCATCTTAAACATTCTGAATAAAACTGATCAATTGCGGCAACGTTTTCAAAATAACCATCAAACAATATTGGTAAATGTTAATTAATGCTGGTTTAAAGGGTAACTCAGTCACGTTGTTTACGGATATAAAGAGAAATGAAAGTAAATGAAATGATGTTGGTGTAACTTAACAAACTCTTAAAGCGATGGGTGCTGTCAGACGTCATAGTAGAGTATTTGCGACGCTTTGAAAGAAATTATAAATTTACTACCGTTCAAGATAAATTTTACTGAATTTCCACAATTGAAATATTCAAAAGTTTGACCTAGCTTCTAAAATAGATATCTAATAAACAGGCTTGGTAAGACATTATTGAATACATGAAGAACTGCACCTTCTACTGTCGCTGAGCAAGAAAATGGCTGGTCGATGAAAAAAGGAGTTGCCAACAAGGATAATTTCATTTTTTGTCCTTCTAACTCTCTCTTTTTTTGTAAACCTCAACCACATTAATACTGGGTAGTGTTTTTCGCATTTTCCTACCCTATAACTAAATTTATGCAATTAGTAAACGCATCGAAGCTCTCCAATCTTTTTATTTTTATTAACTTATTGAAAAACCATATCAATGCACCAATGGGTTGCTCAAAGCACATTAAACAATCGGAGCATCATCACAGCTTGCTCGATGTGTGTTCGTGTTTGAAAAGACGGTTTTCAGCAATATTATAACAGCAACAGCTTGTTCAAACAATGTTCACGTTATTGAACTGTGTTTCAGAAGGTAGATCTGCTATAGCGTAGAGGACAAGGCATGGTTTTATATTTATACAGCATCTTACTAGTCTCAAAGTAGAACGTGAAAAAATAATTAGCTTGCTCGTAATCTGTCAAATGTACCATAATATGCTTATTCGATTGCATTAAACCGAGCTTTGTTTTCCACAAAAATAAGTTTAAATAAATTAAGAAATATTTTTTATTTAACATCCGTCTGACTTTGTTGCACTCGCCTCAGCATCCGTTAAATTAATCTCCCTCAACCCGAACCGCGTCGTCTGCCAACGTGCCAATGGCCGATTATCGATCGTTAATTTACTCATAAAGCCACGCCAAGTACAGCGTTGCGGCTCGATTCGATCGGGAAGTTAATTTATTTAACGATCACCCTCGCCGCGCGGCCTTAAATCATTCGCTCACAAACCCACTTAAACCCACAGGTCCAGCAGACCAAGAAGCTCTCAGACCAACTCACAACACTAGGAGCGCCAAACGGGCGGCTGGTCACAACAATGTTTCTGCGAAGTTGCGAACGACCGACGGCCGCAGAAGTCACCGGGAGAGGCACCACCAAGAATGGTTCACCTAAAAATAAACCCCTGCCGCTGGAGCAAGGAACCGCTTAATCTTACCGCTTTCACACAAGACAAACCACAAGCCCTCCCTCCCTTCTCGCTTCTCGCCGGAAAAGAAAAAAAAAACCGACCGGACGACAGGACGTGAGTAAGTCAGCTGACATACTTTTCAACTTTGTGTCGGAGTCGGAGATCTCGAGGCCATCATAAGGCCATTAGGCGACACAAACACCCCGTACAAGCCCCGGGCCGAGCGATCTTTCTTCACCCAGATTCCGAATCGAATTCTTTCCGGAGCGGGAAACCGGGCCGCCGGGGGTGGAGTTTTCTTCCGGCAAAGATCATTTGTTTACCATAATCCGGTGCGGAGAAATCGTTCACTATATCCTTTCCGCAAATGCAGCACACGCACACGCTTATCTTTCGTCCAGCTGGCAAGGGTTCCGTTCTGCCGGCGGACCGAACCGAGCCGAAGAAAGTCCCAAGACGCTCCCTCCTACTCCTGCTTGTCTTGCCTGGCAGCTAATTGTTGGCCGATCACGGTCCGAAGGGATAACAGCCGGGGTCGGAAAATGAAGAATGAGAGCAACCGGCTAACCCCTGACCGGGTGCTGATTGTTGTGCAATTGAACGTGACACCTACCGTGGCAATCCTTCCCGGTGGGGGGGGGGGGGGGGGTGGCGTTGGTTGAAGGGCCGACCATCGTGTGGTAAGTGCTCCCAGCCAGAGCTAATGGGCCGAGCTTGTCACCGAGTGTAAGTTGTAACTTGAGCGTCAAAAGTCACCCGAGCGTACCCAGCGTGGTGGTGCGGTTTGTGGAATGGAATGAATGCAAAGATAGTTGTCTTACGTGTCCTTCCTTCCCTGCCGGCACGATGTCCTTTCCGCACGGACGAAGATGACCGAGCAAGCGTGTTGGTGCATGCGTGCCTTCAACGGCGGAAGGAGACGGCGGCTGGAGACGAAGGCGTCTTCATTTGCATAAAGAGGTGTTAAATAACCCGCCGGGTGCTCACATAATGTGTCTGAATTATTAATGATTTATCGGTGCCTGTTTGCGCTCCCGAACTATTGCTAATATTGCGGGCTCCTGCAAGATGGAGGCATTATTTTTAGTACGCAAACAAAACAGTCTTTTAACGTGTTGGCACTCTTTTGCTTAACGTTGGGTTCATTGTAGTTTTCCAAGTTTAATCTGCAATTTCAACAAATTTTCGCTTGTTTTGCCCTGTGCGTACATTAAAGGGTTTTTAATAAAACTTTAGGTTGGTTTTGGGAGTTAGTTTTGATGATTTATGATGCCATTTGACATTCTGCTTTGTTCTGCTTAACTAAAAATGTTGTTCAGTAATGTTGAGTCAACATTATCCCAGGAGTTTAGCGTTAATTTTTATCTCCATGGACGTGTGGAAGTTGATTTGAAAGCACTTCAAGGAAAACTGCACAGAAATATTCGTTTGCTATATGTAAAAAATATATACTGCCTTCTTTATGAGCACGGAAAAATATTAAAGCTAAATGAAAGAATGAAATCCGCTGCTAACAAGTTTCTGGAAAAAACTTCATTACTGTTTTTTTTTTCAATCAGCTCTGTTCTATTCTCTTCGTATTTTTTGTTTGATTTTGCATCACAACACTTCTTAATTTAAAGATTTCAAAGCCATCACTTCAAAGCATAATACGAAAAACATAATGCGTGACTTCCAAAGAATCAGTAAAAAAATCTTTCAAATGGAAGGTAGAAATACATATCAAAAATATATAATAAATACAATAAGAATTTACTTGTTATGGAGGTTTTTTGTCAACAAGCCGCTGCAATTCTTCATCGTGTGTAAAAAACTAATAAAAAACGTACTTTTACTGTACTTTCACAGAGGTGCATCATGTCCGGTAAAAACGGACGCAACCTTTTACACGTCACCACTAGATCGTGTAGAAATATTTTTTTGTCTTGAAAATATCTATATGAAGTCGAAATTTAGTCCATCCCGAGGCAGCTAAACAAGCGAAACATTTTCTCGTTCTTGCCGATTTGCAATGATGCGTCAATTTCTTTCCCTGTCCGTCGTGCAAGGAAACGTTCACGTCGGGATGGATTATTGAATGTAACATTACAAAAGCCGCGAGGATCATAGTGTCAAATAGCTAGTGACGAAACGAGCGCCCGCCGGTCCGTAGCAGAACCGGCGATAAATCCCACGGAAGGTTTGGAGGGTTCCAAAGAAACCGACACCGACATTCGGTTGCCGCATTATAACTTCCGTGCGAGTGATTCCTTCCGCACAATAGTAACCTCCCGGGCCGTTTTCACAGTGTCAGTATGTATCGAAATTTACATACGGTTCCGGACGATAACGCACGCTGCTCTGCTATCTCGCCTGCGAGGTTGACCGATTTTTGCTCGGTTTTATTTCCACCCTTACCTTATTTTTTTTTCGTACTATATCCTGAGTCCACCCGGTACCGATAACCCTTACAGAACACACATACCCTCACCCGTGAACCGTTCACTAACCACACACTCGCAGTATCACTTTCGCTTGCCACTTGTTCAAGACATTCTAAATCCACAATTTCCTGCCCAAACGAATACCCGCGCACGAGGAACCTACCGCACCCATTACGCATCACTTTGCGATGACGGCAAACTGTGCAAACAATCGCCTTCGCTTTGTGCTTGCCAAACGGTTTATAATGGTTTCGATAACGTTTCAATAGCTGCGCGAGACGCGAAAACGAGTGAAGCCACCCGAGAAACGTGTTGATTGACAACTAAATACGGTGCGACGTTCAATGCCCATGCTTTCCACCGTTCAATGTCAATGCGTGCTTTTATTAAGAAAAAATATCAAACGACTCTGTCCTATCCAAAAGCGTTTGATGAACTAATGCAAATTTGAGCCGAAGTTTGGAAAAACATAATCTATTATCGGTGAGTAAATTGTAAATAAATTAAGATGCGCTTGCAACATTAATTTCAATTTTAAGATAAATCATATAAATTAAGATTGACATTTACAATACTACGTAGTTCAGTGATCATTCGTACGCCTGTTTGATGGAAACAGAAAAACTGTACTCGTACTATTCAACTGGTTTATTATTTCAGTTGGAGACATTGAAAACAGAATACATGAGAAGTAAACAGCGTAGGTGAGGTATGTCAACATCGATACAGCAGCACTGGAACTGGGTTAAACCTGCATGGTTTGTCGAACCTCGTTTCCACGTAATCGGAAACAGATTCGCTTCATCAAACAAACGGTTACAGTTATGGTGAACTTCGGAAAACAAGATTTATTTTTCATAATTTATTGTTTCAACAGCAGTTAAGCTTGATAATCTTTTTTCAACAATAAATTTTCGTACACATTCGTAGAATCGCACGAGCGGTAAACATAATCAGATATTTGAACATGTTTTCTTACACAATTTTATCTACGATAGCTGTTTGTTGCTATCCTATGGATGCAAGCTCCATACTTTGCGAAAAGAGAGACAACACAACACACTTTGGAGAACGCCAGCTCTGTTGTAGGTTACTTTTAGGTAAAAATCAATCAATGCACCAGCATGGCTTCTAAACATCGCTTTCAGCCAATTACATAAATGTTGTTTGTAAATAGCCAAAATGATGTTTATTTTCCGGTTGTAATGTTTTCCGATCGGTTCGAATGGCACAAGATATTAAATATGTATTGTGATCCTTTTTCGAAGTGGCGATGCGAGGTCGAATTTCGAATTAAACGAATGAAATGAAATATTGGGCTTAGCACAAGTACGATGGATAGGAATGGAATGTTCTGTCGCAAGAATCTCCAAGCGTTCTACACACACTTAGACATCCTGCACGCGCATGGTTTATAGTTGTGCTGTTTATTTTTCTCGTGACATATCATTGTATCGTTCATATGGTGTAGACAGTTTCTATATTCCGTTCGTTGGTAGAACACAGTTGAGATATTCACCGATAAGTTACGTAGGTTGTTCAGTGCTGCTAATGCTAAATGCCGTTCTGATGGATAGATCTCACCAATTCTACATTTTGAGGGTTTCCTACACAAACTCCGTTCTTTTTACATCCATCTTACTCATATTTTCCTTCAAATACGAACGTAACAAACTTGCCACAAGACACTCTGCCTGCCGTCTGTCCTATTTCGATTCGCTAACCCAACCTTTTTAGCCAGTTGTAGTGTTCGCATCGAGGTTCAGTTCACGAATGCTTTATTCTCGATCACACTAAGTTACTAATACAACAGTAGAATACTTACACATTAATCTTACACATACTTATATGCTATTCTTAAGCTACCTAACAACGATTGCAAATACCTTAAAATTAAATACCACACAGTCTATACGTACAGCAGCCTATGCGTACACCATGCAGAGCCATGCTTTGCAAACAAAATAAAAAGATCTGTTCCTGGCTATTACAGCTTGCCTTCTGCCGCATGTAGCTTTAGCGTTATTGGCGTCGTTTATTACAGTTTGTGAGTCATCATTGTGAGTCATGCTCGAGTGTGCTACTGTCTGCATTGTGGAAATTCCTACTGCTGTTCTGGATCTAGTATCTATCAGGTACGAGACTATGGTGACAGAAATAGCCGTGCTCGACAAACTCCTCACTGATTGCACAGTCTGGGCAGTCTGGTGCGCACTCAAGAAATCGCTTCTCGCAAGTATGTATGTTCTCGCAAATATTCTGTTGTAGTTCATTTGGCAACTTTGTCACTTCGGTATTTAAGTTTTTATTGTGCTGTTTCTGATACTGCTCGAGTTCCAAGTGACTTTCAGGGCTCTCCGGGATATATTCTCAATTTTCTGATATCCCTTCTAAAAGCCTAACCCTGTAATCTCGATAGTTCAAAGTTCTCTGATACCGCGAGATGCTATCGAGTTCGCTATAGCAAGATAGTTTGAGTTTTTTGGAAGACAAAGTATTCAACATTTATACTATGTATGCTTACTATACATATACAGTAAACTCACCCTGTTGTAAGTTGTAAAACACTGGAAGAAACGAAAATTGTGACTCTGGTCTAGTGAAAATTCTCCCTGTAACACAAATCAATGTAATTGGTAAGTTGTTAGTGTCTGATGCGGCATCCATAATAAGCAGGAGAGGGAAAAATATACATATATCTCTTCACACTACACCTACCCGCGTCATAGGCCTGTATTAAATCGCCCGAACATCCCCTTAAAGGGGTGAAGGGTTTTAAATTCAATAACTTTGACCATTACTATGCTCCGCATCGTGAAATATTATGGTTGCACCTGAACCCTGGATTTGCGATAAAACAAAGATCGGAATGGAATGGAACTGCACGCATGAGTTATGTGTGAAACTTTGCAAACTTTGATCGCACGTTCCGAAGTAATCTTTGAACGCTGGGTTTACCTTGCAGGCCGCGAGGGTGAGATTCAGCGCACTAGAAGCTCAACGAAGGGGAAGGTGAAGGATAAAACACACAATACATCAGTACTAATAAGTATAAATTCGCCACGATTTACCAACTGCCAACATCCATTCCAAACTTATCCGAGGGTCAATGCGACTAGCTATAGAGAACCGAAAGGAACGAGTATTTCTAGATTTTTATTAACCAACCACGTCGCAAATCCAACCTAGTCGGTGGGCCAAACCATTTGCCAACGGTAATCGAGTGCAAGTGTTGTCTTCAACGCAAGAGAATACCTAAATATGATTTATTAGCGTATGGGACGGATTCAAAAAAAAAAACCAAAGACTTTACCGACTTACCACCGACTCAAGCGGATAAAACTCAAGCCCACACTAGACGAACGCAGCTACAGAAATTTGTTGGATAATTTTCAAATTTATATGATAATTGCTCGGATCAGGCAGCCATCGGTCGATGTTGCTCGGAAGGATACATCGTGCTTTCCACATGCTCATAAATTGACCGGTCAGGTTATTGGCCGATAATCGTCATAATCATCATCACATTTTCCTGCTTCGAATTCGAAGGGTACCAACCCGGAAAGCGGAAAGCGGTCACCCTGTCTGGACATAGGATGTAGTTGTCCATTTGTAACGAGATTTACACATCAAATCCCTGCCGTCCGGCAACCATTCCTTGAAGGTTCAGAATCCAACCGAATGTGAATTGTTGATTTGCTTTTGTTTTCTTGTTTTTATTTCTCTACCCATGTTTAGTGGGATAAAAACGTTCAAAAAACTGTTTCTGTTTATGGCAGAGCACCAGCAAATTCGCAGCCAAACCTTGCATCCGGAGAATGATGCGTCAAACAGAAGTGGATTATGGTTTACACGAACTTCAAGAGTTTTGCTTCGATCGGTAACGTTGCTAGAAAGTTAGTTACGGGACTGCCCAATCTTCATTTCTTTTGTTTTACAACTTGTTTTAAAGGTTTTTGTTCTGTTTATTTTTGTAAGTGGTGTTGCAGTCTTTTGAGTCAATACATAAGGAATAATTGCGTCAAAAAATCTATAAAATTTTTAATACACATATAATTACGTAGGCGAGAGTTGTCGGTTTATCAAATGATTTTTATTAATGCTTAACGCTGGCAACTGTCACCTACGGCTTCCAAAATAGAGGTGCAGGCGGGCTGACTGGTAGGCTGGCTGGCTAGCTGGCTGGCTAGAATGCTGGCTGACTGACTCGTGGGAACAGCTCCTTTTGCATTGCTACCTTTGATACCGTCGCGGACTGTCGATGACACTGGAGCTGCGTACAGTGCATGGAGGCGGCTTCATGCTCCAATGTTAGTTTATTCTCACATGAAAATAAGTGGTTGGTGGTGGAACATGTAGTATTCTTCCTCTAATTACAATGCAACATACAATGCACATGTGAGTAGCCCAGCATTACCGTACTTCAATCAAAGTTAGAGAAAAGCCAAGCCATCTTTAAATTGCTTTTTGTTCGTTCTGCATGCTACGTTCCATATATTGTTCGGTTTGTTAGTTTATGCCATAAAAAACTGAAAGTAAACCACCAACAAACTATGATGCGGTAAACAGTAACTGGAACACGTACTCCACTATCCAAGAGGATTCCTATATATAAAAAACATACACAAAATTTATTTAAATAATACTTTATGAGATAGATGATTATTGAAGCTACAACTGGGTTGTATATAAAAAGAAGTCTAAGCTATCGTTATCAAACCACTCGAGAAAATGTTTTTAACTAGTTGCAATGCTTAAAAAAATTATTTAGGTGTATATAATAGGGATACGAAATAAACTATGCCAGATATGTGAAACTATTCGTGCTTATGCTTCTTTTCCTGAAAGTAACTAGTCATTTCTAATTGTATCACTGTAGCTATACATTAAAATACTTACAGTCACACTAAAAAATCAACGACACAAATCTGCAACTGTCATCATACGGTAGGTTTGCTTACGGATATGATAACAATTGATAACAATCATAAGTTTATGCTGCGAAATTGTCAACCATGAGCAAGATTTATTAAGCTAAAATTTCCAGTTATTTGAATTCGCATATGAATCCAACAGTAGCTGCGTCACACGAAACATCATCCCAGAGAGTGTTGGTGGGATCGTCAGCAGATGTGTTATAAGCCAAGCAGTTTTCAGCATCGCCAGCTACACCGTTAGGCTGACCAGGAAGGAATTTACTGTAAGTATTGATCCTGTTCTGTGAGAGCAAAACCCATTCTCCTTCTACGCCAGAATCACATCCTGCGATGGACCAAAGTTCGTTGGGTTGGAAAGTGAAGCCCTTTGCAGTCACTGCTGCAAGAGCGTTGGCATGGTCGCTGTCGGATTCGATTGCAGCAAGGTGTCCTCCGAAATTGCGGCAAACTTGCATAGCGATGAGCGCGGTGGTGGGGTTTTTGTATGCGACAAATTTCTTGGCTGTGTAGTAGAAGTGTTGTGGAATGGTATTGGATAGTTAGATAATGAAATAGGTCAGCTTGATATGGCGTGGCGTGTTCCTTTTATCGTATTACCATTTACTTCGGAGGCAATAAATGCCACGCACAGTGTCAGGAGCAATACTTTGAACATCTTGTCCGTTGCTCGTATATGCTTGTAATATAGCAAAACTACGATGGACCTCATATTTACATGTGCTTTTATACCAAAACTCGAAGGCTAACAACGCGAAGCCAAAACAGCCGTATATTTGCACAGTTGATCATGGGCTGGGACGAGGTTCAATATATAAACAAAGCGTCAAATCGGAGCTCCTCATTGCAGTGAGAGTTGTGTTCTAAAATGCAAGCAAAGTTGTTTACCGTTATATTCGTCGTTCTGGCAGTGGCGGAGATTCAGTCCGCTCTAGCCGTGCGGTACCAGGCGTACACCGATGATTCATCATTCCTAACGGCGCAAAATAAATGCATTAAGAAAGGAGGACGGCTAGCTGGCATCGATACCCAAGCACAGCAAAACCAAGTCGAGAAGCTACTCATCGCCACTGGATTGAGCAACGCCGGTTGGTGGCTCGGTGGAACCGACTTTGGCATGGCACGATCATTCTTCTGGGTGGGCAGAAACTACGAAGTTGGATCTGTGAATGGATACACCAACTTTGCCAACGGAGAGCCAAGCAGTCCCAACACAGAACACTGTCTTATGATTATTCATAATCCCAGCAACCCAAAGTATAAATGGTTCGATTTTCACTGCAGTCATACCACTTACTATATTTGCGAATTCGACTTCTAACATGCTTGTTCTCATATTTTACGATTGATGCAAGACCAATAAAATACAACACTGCATTTAAATCAATAATATTTGATCAAAATTTGCGCAAACGTCGAACTGTTTAGATATCACAAACTGACGATACGTCTCTTGTGTTTTTTCCTCTCTGTTGGTATTATGTCTGTGTGCCTAATTATAAAATGCAAACGTCATCAAAGTAGCAAAAACAGTGGATCGGCATCGTTTGGAGCGATTTTAGTCTATATGATCACCTTTGCTCCGTATCTTTACTAAAAAATACAACTGTATACAACTGTCGGAGATCTTGTCACCCTGCCCGTACAGTTTGTCTGCAAAAGTAGTCATAGCTTCTGAATCCTCAAGTCCTTTAAAATCCGTTAAGTAACCCGAGCCACGCATACGTATTTTTCCTTCAGAATCAGGTTTGGAGCACTCCTAAACCATATGTGTAAATCGGAACGACATGTGTAAATGGGTAGCAAACATTGAAACTGATGAGGAAAATGTTTCTCTTGTACATTTTCAACTGTCTAAGCTACGGCTCGTTACATCAGTATGTGACACTATGGACATAGCCAAGATCGCTCGTATGATGCCTTCTGTGGTATAAGTGAGGCTGAAGGCGGCCGCGTGCTCTTCCAACAGTTGGCTCTATCACGCAAACTAGGAAATCTACACCTTCAAATCCCTATAATCAACGCCCATGCATTGCCGAATAAAAGATACGGAGCAAGCAAGTCTAAAACTCGAAGCCCAGCACATTGCAGTTGTTACCAACATTGTCTCGATTCCGTCGTTCTAGTCTGGCGTGAGGTATAACATTCAGCTAATGAGAAACATTGTACCTACTGAAGCTGCTGCTACATGCTGACACAAAAAGATGCTCTGTCTGATTGTAAACCACTGGATACAGTACTACAGTGCGTAACACAACTATACGACCACCCGTTATATGTGAATAAAACGAAAAGTTGAAGAGATAGCTAAAAACAATGTTC
>KI915050.1:4051816-4179764 GCA_000473445.2 Anopheles farauti | reverse complement strand
CATATAACGGGTGGTCGTATAGTTGTGTTACGCACTGTATGAGTTATGCTCATTAGCAGTTGAGCTACTTAGGCCGTTAATTGTCGGCAGTATACTCGTTGTGCTCCATGGACTAATTTTTAGTGCATACATTTATTAGGATCCCCAGAATATTTGCTAAGTGGAATACTCTACTGCAGGCAAAATATGACACCGTCTCAAATGAAATTAGCTCGTTATTCTTGACCTTCCGTTTTATTGAGCTATAAACTAAAGCTCAAGAAATTGCTACTCTATCTAACGTCGGATTGCAAATTACATCGTCAGATCTGATGAAATGCACTATAGAGAGCGGTCATCTTACAATTTTTAAAACTCCTTTGAAAATGTTGAACGTTCTCTATTTTCGTCCCAAAAGCAATGTCAACTTTATCAGGATCCGCTTCCCCGATTAAATGTTTTATAAATGATTCAAAGAATACCTGCTTCATTAGTCCTACCAGGTATTAAGGGTATAAACATGTCTTCAGGTTGACAGCATGCAGCCCAGCCGCAGGCCTTACCAACAGCAAACTATTATCACCTGTACGATATTGATAATAAATCATTTAGTCACTATTCCCCCAGCAATAGCCATATGTTTGATTAATTCCAGTCCCCCTTAATTCCGAACAAAAATTAAGACCGCCAATCTCCCCTGGAAGCAGCAAAACAAGAATCGCATCCAAAAATGTTTCCAATTGGTTACTGCAAGCCTTGCTGACAGTTGGACTGCGGCCAACTCAGACGTTCTTATCTGTGACTTCCGAGTATGCGTCGAGTGTTTGCCTACCTGTCAAAGTCATCGTGCCCTGCGTACGATGGACATAGGAACGGAACGACTAAAACACCAGGACCCACCCGCGTGCCTGGCCTTGTACGAGTGAGCATCGGTCGTAAAATGATTTATTACACGGATATGCTACTTAAACGTGATAACACGGGCACTATTATTTCACACCGGCAACACCCCATAGTGGCTCCACGGTGGCAGTGGATTGAAATGATTGCGATTGGAAGCAATCGCGAGCGTCGTTGGGCTGTAAATCAAACTATTTCTGTTTACCTTTCCCAGTTTTACGGTTCGGTGTGTTTGCTGATACACTTTAATTGTGCTCGTCTGATATTCGATTAGTTAACGCTTCTGTTAATATGTTGCGCGTGAATAATTTTTGAGATCGAATAGAACAGCAGATTTAGATTACTAGCCGTATCTTCCTAGGATTGATGAATGTTGTTGTGAAATTGCTTATTTCAATTTTTTTATATTATGTAAATTAATAAATTTTATAGAAAACAATTCAAACATGACATTTCTACACAAACAAATGCGTGAAAAACTATTAAAATTTAGCAGTCCTTTATCAGTACCAACCATACAGCAGCTGTAATGATGACCGAAGACAATCGCTTTAGTTTTGCCATGCACTTATCTTCCACGAAGCACCAACACTTCCGTTTTCCACGACCTGGCCAAATGTAACGTATATCTAACCAAACGTATATCCGGTCGCATAAATTTACGGTGTCAACGGTCGTGTTCTTCGTTAAGCTGTATTTACTGGTTACCAATAATTCCTACGCACCAATATGGTCCACACGCGATTCTGTTTATTTTTACACCCAAATTGTCAAACGTTACGTTGGCCACCAAACGAATCGGCCGGAAACGCTACGCAATGCCGACCATAGTTGTGGTTTCGTTGCATCGTCAGCATTTGCTCTTCGCAGTAAATTTTCCACTCTTAATTCCCTCCTAATGAAAGAGTTTAACAGTGATTGACAAAAATGGTGTGAACTGTTTCGGGTGCAATACACCGCATTTGGTCTCGTTACTGCCCGTGTGGCATGACCCCAACGGTGGCGAAAATAAAGTCCAGGATAGTCCTGACGCACAGCCTATGCGTTAGTCCACTTGGCTCGGAACGATTCACTTCACACCCAGTCACCGGGGAAACGAATGTTGAGCTTTGGCAACAATTCACTCCACCACGTTGATGTGAGCTAGCTCGAGAAAAAAAAACAAATTGCAACAAGAAACACGAAATGCAGCATCAGAACGATACACATTCTGCTGAGCTGGATTAGCGTACCGGAATTGATGGCAGACGGGAAAATTGTGTTTTTATTTGTGCTGTGGTAAACACATCCCATGGTCGGTAATAGTTTCTCAAGAAATATAAACATTACAGTCACGTAATAACTATGTTTTGATTCAGATAGGTACAGCTATAGGTATAAAAGGTACACGAAACTCGTACATTATATCGATCAGTTATTGCAAAACTTTTATGCAAGTGAACTACATAGTGCTTTCGAGTTAAGTTATCAAGGTTAACATTTAATTTGTTTAGTTTATAATCTGCGAAATATCCGAGATTGGAACCCTTTATTTAAACTGGTTTCGAATACGGAAAATACACACTTGATATTATAATATATTTAAAAAAACTTTGATGTACAATCTTTATAAAGCAATAACATTTTTAAACACACTTGACTGTACAATTTGATAACATAAACTTACATTTTAAATATGATTTTTTATGCAGTAATTCAATAACATACAATTTCATTCAACTCTAAGTGAAACTTTCAAGATTTCATTGTGATTTTATGCGCCTTGGAATGGTCAGCTGATGCACGAAAACAAATCATATTTTTGCTGGATATAAGACCAACAAACTCTACAAATACGTACCCGGCACTGTGATCCATTTCACAATCTAAACCAACAGTTTTAAATGTCCTTTTGTGAGCGCCAGAGTTTGGGAATTTAATTTCAACATCTTAGCAGTAGCAGCTCGTCATTCTCTTGCTAACGGCGTACTTAACGGCGATTCAACAAAAGCTTTTAAGTAGATCAAAACCACCCTACGGCGCCGGTCATTGCAATACGAATCGGTTTAATTAAACTACCGAAACGAAAATCCTTGCCGGTCGTTTGCGCGCCCAACATTTCGCCGGTGTGACATTCCGCAGGAAATGCCACTTTCCGCCGTGCCCGGATGTCGATGCGTTTGTTTTTTTATGTATCCGGTAGCGAGATCTTTAGTCCTTCGGTCGAGTGAAAGGGGTTCGCGCTCTCTACGGGTAACAATTTCTCTAGCGATTTTGTACGCTGTTTTTATTTTCATTCGCCCCGCGCTAGAGCAATAAACAAGATATCATCAGCATCAATGCCAACGTCCGACGCAAAAGGGACTGAGGTAAAAGATTTTTGTTTTTTACAGATATTTTCTCGCGCCTAGCATAATGAAACCCTTATTCGCGCATCTCCCATTCTCCGGTTCGGAGTTAAGAAAGGTAATATCGTGCTGCAAAAAAAATCAAACATTCCTTACATTTTCTCAGCATGTTTTAATTATCCTGATTAACGTTAAAACGATTTACTGCTCGATGAACGGGTTGCAATCGGTAATCAGGCGTCGGGTCAGAGAGATTAAGACGTCCGGTCATTTCCATCGTCGCGGGCAAGGATAAAGCATATTATCATGAAACAAAAAAAACATACGCACAAAAGAACACCACTAAATCCTGTGAGAATTTTCCCCTGCTCTTGTGTGATTACGATCCTGCTGTGCTAACAATGGTGGATAATACAGCAACGATGGAAATTCTCCAGATATTAAACATTCCTGGTGTTTTAGTACGTTTTTGAGTTTTTTTCTTGTATCTTTAAATCGCTGACGAAAAAAAACAAAACAAAAAACGCACACCAATGACCAACTGAATCTCCCTCGTACTGCAATCTTTATGGTAATTTCTTCATTACTATTATGATCTCGAGCCGGGTTTTGGCGAAGTGTGGTAAAAAGACCATCGCTTTGCTGTGAATGAAGCAACGCAAGCAAAAAAAACATTTTCCATCTTTGGTAAGATTTTTTCCTCACATCCATCGGTAGCATGATTGTATTATTAACATTTAGCACCTCGTTTTATTGAAGAAGGACAGGAACCCTGCTTTATCTTTATGTCGCTTCGCTTCCCTTCTAACGCTGGTCTGAACGTATTTCATTCGTGGTGTGATAGGGCTGATTTATACCACATTGCGGAGAGTTGCTCTAATTTCAGAAAACTGGTCATGAGCGGAATGAAGTGTGTTTCAATATTAAAACATGTTGCATTTATATTCGCTACCTACTTGCTCGATATGATACAAATGTTCTCAATATAGATCAATTGTATGTTCAAATAGTTTGACATCTATTTCGATACATTTTATGTTGGAATTGTTTAACATAAAATCTTCCACTCATTGCTACATCTACGCATGCCAACAAGTATTTGATTATTTCTCTTTCTCTCTCCTTTTCTCTCTCTCTCTCTCTCTATAGCTCACCAAAACCTACAGTCAATAAATCACTTACTATCCCCTTCAGTCTACAATAAAACGCACCATCTACGTTTGTTTCCTTGCATGGAAGTGAACCCGCTTGCTCAATCCATACCAAAATCCGTGTGCAATTCGATACAATCCCGCGAGGACCGTATCTCGCATCCTTGCTTGTCGCATGAAAGCCCATAAAGACGGGACTACATGTCCTGCAAAAATAAAATCCTCATCCCATAGCCACCGCCAAGACGTCAAGTAAAGTCTTTCGGCACAACCCAGCACCCGATCGCCATAACCCACGAGGGCATATTAATGGCGTTTGGTAAACGTGTTGACTTTAATCATTATTCCATCATTACAAGCCACTTACACGCTTTCTTGCCGAGGGGAGTATAAAAGTACGACAAGGAATTAAGACACTAGAGTCGGTTTGCAATAGACAAGTTTTTCCACTCGTGCTTTGCCCCCGGCAAGCGTTACACATGACTCCGTGCAGTCAACCGCAACGCGTACCAACTTGTCAACAGTTCGCCGTACGCAGGCCCGTACTCTGCAGGCGATAGCGATTACACAAACACTCACACACACACACAACCCATAAAACAAACGATGAAGGTGTGCTTCGAGTGGGAAAACCTCTCCTATCCACCAGCGGAATGGACAAATTTTCATCGAAACCCTTGGGTTGGGTGGGCGGCAGCTGTTGATGGGAAAATCTGAAGTAATTCCAGCAAAATGCTCACACGCCCCCGGGCTCTCGACACTGGATAGCAATTAATGCGTGCCGAATACATGTGGTTGCGATGAAATTTGCCTTAATTTTATACTTTGTTGGTGCCATTTATCGGTGTATGCCGAGGTTTTACTTAATTATGCCATTCGGAGCCGTGATAGAATCTAATGGGCTCCCGTTAATCCCGCTCCCACCGAAAACCGCTTGCGACGTGACGCTTAACCGTAAGCGCTTCGACTGGTTGGGGAGGCTTACCTACACCGATGTTCGAAGGGTATGATTATGACACGGCAAATATAGCTAATACTGCGATTAAAAGGGCCTAAAGGATACGAATTCACGCGAGGATTGGTTAATACGAACGGACTCTGTTGCGTGGTTTACTTGCTCATCGCAAGAAAAACACGGTTTTCAAGCGTCTCTTTTTGAAAAATTTTAGTTTTCGTTATTTGATTGAGCTTCAAATATTTTAGGAAACGACTAGAACTGATAATGGATTAATTTTGATACGACTTGTAGAGTCAAAATTTAAAAAAAATATATCAACACATTCTACTATCATTCACTTAACGTTAAGAAATAAATAATTATTTCGTTGAATAAACCTACCAGGTTAAAATTACCTGGTGCTCCAAAGCTCAAAATAACTAGATGCCAACCCTACTCTTAATCATGTAATCTTATTGTTTCTACTATTAAAATACAAATAAATTAGAATGAAATATTTCTACTCTTTAATAAAGCTATGCTTAGTTTTATAAATAAGTCATACAAACACCAATTAATGTTCATGAATTTGACACACATAATATCAAGTATTTCAATTCGTACAACAGTTTGCGAAGTTTCAATATAAAAACACTAAACGTATAGTAAAGAAGGTAGATGTTGAATATTGGAGAGTCTGAAAAATATACTGAAATTTAAAAGAAATTCTTCGAGGTTTTAAGCGTTTTTCCTGCTCATACTACGTGCCTTCTGATTTTTATGGAGATAGTTATTTCGTTTTGCTCTCGTCTCGAATTATAAAAAGCATTTGTTTTGTTTTAAGAAACTAAACAGTATTTAATTAATATAAAAAATACACTCGAGCAAATTTCATACCACCAAACTCAGTTTTAAAACAAAACGTTGAAGTAGTCTAAATAGCAGCTACCACTTTATGGAACGGTTCTCAATAAACAGGGTTAATGCTACAAGATATTAGTCGACAACGGAACACATGTTACTGGGGATTAACTTTTGCCCACCAACGCAGTCCCTCTGACACGGTTAACAGGATTGATTCTACGCCACTTATTCCGCAACCCCTAGCAAACTTTTACAAATAATCTCCCGCACCGACCGTCGAATTCCAGCCGTTCGTAATGTCCACACAGCTGAGTCCCGGCCCCACAGAGTCTGCAGCCCGTGCAGACTGTGCACTACTAATGATTATCAAAGTGCAATTACCTACAACTGATACAAATCGTTGGCCATTTATTTCCAACCATAACTCTTTGCCTCAGCTCAGTCGGTCGTAGCGTCACCACGGCGTTAACGATAACGCTCACTTTTGTCGTTCCGATGCGCGTTTGGCATGACAGTTTGGCACAAACAAAGCGAAATAACATCCAAATTACCTAATCAATTTCACTTTTAATACTGAAAAATTATGGCTCCCGACCGAAGGCGGGAAGCGAACTTAACCCCTTTTCGTCTCCCACTTTCCTTTCCTGGATAAGGATCCAGCGTAGCGGTGGCGATTGGAGAGCAGTGCCTTATACTCGCTCGCTCGAGAAATTGTGTGCGTAATTATGCTGTAGTATTAAATAAATTAGGTGTAGAATTCGTGTCGTAACGATCACACAATTAAATGCTATAATTAAATACTAGAAAAACCACTGCAGCCTGACAGCTTGCAGCTTCGACTGCTGTGGGATGTGTACATAGCGTGAAGTGAGCCTGGGAGAACGGTTTACCCTTTTTAGGTACACGTTTCGCACTCCTTACCCCCTTCCACCCCACACACTGCGGTACACACGGTGCCTATATTTGCCGCTGCGCTGCTGTGCGCAACCGTGGATCGCAATTAAACGCTGCAGCAGCAAACATCCTTTCACCGCGCGTATCAAACACATATTTTTCGGCTTATGCCGTATGAAAATGTATTTTCCGCTTAGAGCGCTACCATTACGCTACCGCAAAACTCTAATGGCTATACCATCGCCACAACGTGAAACGATTTGAGTGATTTCGCAAATTGGACAGTGACTAGCGAATGCGAACAAGATGACAGTACGGTATAACTTACCGTGCTGTGCTTTAGCATGCGAAAAAATACTGCTTCAGAGAGTGAAAAACTGTACACCCGAGAAAGCAGTGAAAATGATAAATGAGTTTTTTATTCCAAACAAATCACCCCCAATATAATGTTCTCTAATGTGCTGCACAAAAGTAAAACATTATGACATGTGCACTGTTGATCCGCGTAAGCCAATACGGAACAGACCAGACTCTAGAAGGGATGGGTGTGCATCTATTAACAATTCAGACAAATATGTTCTACAATGTGATAAATATCGTATGCTTTTTTATCGGCAAATCTTCAATAGAATTACTAGTGTTTATATTTTGCTGAATGATATATTCCGTTAAGATCCCAACAAGAAATTTCGATACGATACTTGTCGGGTAGACCCATTTCTTACCCCTTGCTAGACAAACACACTTTTTGTACCGAACCAAGCGTTATTAAATTATCGAGGATTATGGGGAAAATCCTCCTTCCTAAACCATTACAAACACTCCTGTACAGGGATCCTGTAGCCCTCGGTATGATTTGAAAAGTTTGCAATAAGGATCGATACGCCTGTCCGGTTTTGGAATTCGAAAAAAAACAAACTCGTCTCACTGCGTTGGTTTGCGCATGAAAAACAGGCGAAACGGATTTGCGGAACACCTGATCGCATTGGCAATGGTGGTTTGCCTCTCCCCCTGTTCTGCCAATGAATCATCAAGGGAAACCTTTTTCATTCGTCTTTAGTTAGAATAAACTGGAGATGCAATGCAATAACGATATATTTCTTCATATTTTGGAGCGTTTTAAGAAAAATTTGAATTTCTATTTCATATGGGTCGTTATTGTTTACGATATCGTTAACGTGGTGCTAATGACCTATTTTGTAAGATATTGTTCATGCCCAGACGTGATCAATTCTGTAAGCACTTGACAGTGGGCAAGTAAATTACTTACAGTAGGCAAGTAAAAAAGCTACAGCATAAGAGATTTGAATTTCTGATTGCCACTCTATTTAGCCGCTCATGCCGTCTTGCTCCACACCATACTCCGTGGATGATGAGTAACAGACACAGCTGTGTAGACCATCCTGTAACGATCTCATTTCCGTATTCGACAAACTCTCATTCATTTGCCGTGGAAAGTTCCACCCCACGCGCGTTTGCGGAAAACCGTCTTCTAAAGAGGGCAACTCGTGCCGGATGATTGTTTCGCTGGGTGTTTTCATTGTGCAATGGGATCAAGCATTCCAATCAAGCAACACGATTAACCAACCGAGTGAACCGAGTGTCAATTTCAATTTTAATCGTTTCAGACACATTTTGAACGGTTTTAACCGAACCACATCTTTTTTACCGTGAGAGGTTAGAATTCTCGAACTAAGCGTTAAAAACTGGGACATCTTTTAATACTAATGAGCAGTGCTGGATATGACAGGTTTCTGTTCCACACAAACTAAACCACGTCATAATGATAGCTGTGTGGCTTGTAATAGCGATCTGTGACAATCTGCTGCAACGATTGCCAGCACCGTCTTTATTAATTCTTACCGTCTACCTTCATGCCGAGTCGATGGAGTAGAGACGGACGTCCTTCCAGGCAGGATGAAAAGTTGTCTCATATAAACAACAACCCGGTGACACTTGGTGACGGAATTAAGGTAACAAAAGTTTGTTCCACATGCTGCATGCACGTCGCGTACGGGGTAGCACGTTACAGTTGCTTGATCCATCAATTCAGCCACTTGCAGATTAACAATATCGAAGTTATTGCGACAGAATGGGGTCCGTCGTCTATCGTAACAACAGAATCATCAACTGCAGTTGCGAGTATTACACTGTGAGACAGTTTTCACACGAGATGTGACCAAATGCTAAATTTTCCTAATTTTCTTGATTTCACAATTATGAATAGTTGTTGAATACACCTCTATTTCAGAATAAAAAAAAACATGCAGAAATAAAAAAAATGAAATGTAAAAAGAACAATCAATTTGACAGCTTGAGCAGCCCACAGCGATATTGCAACGTATTATTTTAATTTACTTGCGATATATAATAATGTTTTGATATTAATTGACGTATTAATTTTTAATTTTTTATCAAACATATCTTCGCCAAAACGTGTTCAATCATTATATTTTTTTATGTAAAGTAACATTAGTTTATGCGCTTTATATCTCAATCGAAATATCTATGAATCCCATTGTCTGCCCAGACTTAGACAGATAAAGTATGCAGCCTTTCTGCAACCATACATCCGTCGCGTTGTGTCCGGTTGTTGGTCTGCTCCAAACAACCGGATTAGATAAGTTTTGCATCGTCCCACTGCCCGCCAGTCAACGATGTAAGGCAACCGACGGTGATGATGATGATGAGGTGTGTGTTGAAAACTTGCCAATCTCATACGGTAACAGCTGGTCCCGTCCACGGCATCATTTATCACGCACGGGAGACATGCTGACGCGCTAGGGCACGTGGATCATATTGAAAAGGGCGGTGGTAAAAGTTTATCAAATAACTAGCCCACAAACACCAAGACGAAGTGTTGGTGTTGTTTCATCTTAACTCTTCACGCAGAAAATTGCACAGTAATGCCAGTAGGCCTCACATCGCGGCAAAGTCTGATTAAATAACTCCAGTGTTTCAAGTCTTTACGTTTCGTTGGACAATTGTGGCTTGTTCATTGACGGTATTTGTATTGTAATATGAATGTAAACATAGACCATAGAACCAAATTTAACCTGAAAACTACAAATAATCGATAAAAGGAAACCACCCAAACAGTATAACATAGCAATCACCGCGAAATACCTCACTTCAACTATAAATGCTGCTATCCATCTTCCGGATGTAGTTATTACGTCTATTATTTATTTTATTAATAACTACCAACAGTTATCCAGAATTCCACGGGCCTTTGCACTACCCACACCGCCACGTCAACGTGGCGTAATAAATATGATTTAATTACAATATAAATTGTGATTTCATGGATGTGTGGCATACGCATGCGACCGTTTCCCCCTTAGACGTGTGGTTGCGAAGACGGTGACTTATTCGCTTGATAACTGAACTAATCCGCCGACATGGCCACTTTCAACGGGGCATCCCGGCGGCAAAAATCAGCAACGGGAAAATTTCACGCAAAATCATCACGAAAGCGTAGACTTATTCCTTGCGTCCTTGCTCGCAAGACCAGTTAGGGAAGGTGAGACATAATTGTGCTCTTGAAAAGGCAATGACACGGACATTACACAATGATGCAAACCAAACGTACCATCGAGAGGTGTTTAGATGTTTCTGAGGTGCGTAACGCTCTACGGAATATGATAAATTTCATTACTTTATTTATTTATGACTGCTTATTACTGTCCCGATAGATTGCTTACTATGATTTTTTTTATTATCCAGATGAGCTAAACGCCAAACATGAAAGGGTTTACTTTTTTATTTACTTGTTTTGCAATCCGTTTTCATTTAACAATATGAAATTACTCTTGAATTGAAAAAAAATCCATTATGATGCATTTTAATTATTTCAAACAGGTTGGATCGTGTCTCGTTTAACGTCTATCGTTTATCATACCAGTACAGTGTAAAATATCTTCACTCATACAAACATACTATCCACCGGCAAAAGGTAAAAGTCCTGAAGGATCTTCGCCGCATGCCTGTGCACTGTAAATACCCTACATGTAATAATTTCCTCCCCGGAGGAAGAATACACGAACAACGCCAAAATTGAAATACCACCTCCCTCGGTGTTACGCAACCCCCTGAAGGTATACGATTGCCACGATAATTTCCATCATCACACATGGCAAGCCAACCGCTGGTGGAAGCAAAATTCTTCCGTTTGCTTCACTTTTCGAAGGGGTTTAGTGTAGCGAAATATTTCACACATGATTAAGCCCCCACATAAAGTATAATTGTTACTTGGGATGTATGCCACACTCGCCAAATCTCGCCTCTTGCTCCCGGGCAAGGCACCATGCCGACAGCCCGAAAGCATACTCGCGCCACATTACATTACTCGAACCTACCGTCGACCAGCGGGAATTTCTTTCTGCACGAGCACAGTGCCACCCACCGCCAACGACCGCTCGGGTGTGCGAATTTAATTTAATAATAAAAATGTACATAAACATGACTATTAAAGCCGAGCCGACAGCAGAGCAGCCAGGCACCCGGTGCTCCCGGAGTTACAATAATTTTCCACAAAAAACGACCACAAACCAGCCGCAGATGATGAAGTTGTCCTTGTTGGCGGTTGCGCCCTGTTTTGCCCGGTTTGGCGGTGTGCCATTTCTCTCCCGGTTGACATTTCGGTAGCGAATTTTCGGCACCCGCAGTTCACATTCCGCCGCATGTTTGGGAAATGTTTTGCCCACAAGGTGTGTTAAATGAAATTATGTTTTATTATTTACAAGATTTATTCAGTGTAACCGCCAGTGCGGGGTGCTCATATGTTGGTTTAAGGGGAAATTTATGACAACATACCACGTACACCCATTCACCAGGAACTAGTGCTAGCAGGAGTTACGGATATTAGTATGTGTTGGTTAAATCTCTTAAGTCAGTGTATTATTTGTGAAAACAGTAATTGTTTATTTTATACTTGATTTGATCCAAAAATGTGTAAGGCTTGAATTGGTTCAATGGATGTAATTTATTCATGTAATGTTTTAACATAGACAATGAACTAGATATTTAAAAGAGAAGTAACATAACGAAAAAGATCTACGCATCAAAAAAGAAACTGGTACTATTGGTTACTCGTTTCAAATATCCTTCATTAACTTTGACACGATCTACTAAAAACAGATCGTATTTCTATTAAATTTGTAATCTAGTTTTCTCAACGGTAATATTTGAAAATACTACGTAATAAGAGTATTTCGTTTAAAACAAAAATATCACCTATTAGTTATGTATTAGAATTATAATATGAGTATGTAGTAAATACCAATAACATCGCCGCTTTAAAATAAAAAACAAAAACTACACCAAGTGCAACCCATTTCGCATTACAATTTGGTTTAATTTAAGAATTTACTTGACTGACTGCATAGTGACTGCTATGAAACAAAAGAAGGAAATGCGATAAAAGACTAATGGTTATGTCAAAATACAAATGACAAACGAAAAATCTATATTTTATTACACAGATCAGTATAATGAAATTTTAGTAAAAGCAAACTTAAAAAATACCAACATTTTATTAAATTAATATTCATAACAAATACATCAGTGATATACATTCTTTTATTCAGAAAAAGAAACACTGCACGTATGCTCGCGAGACATAAACTTATAATATATTGCAAAATATTTTTCTAGAATTCGTTTTCCTATTGAAAAATGGTATTAAAACTTGCATAACTTTTTCCACTTCTAGCAATTCAAAGCACATAAATGTTTCTTCATATTTTTTTACTTTATTTCGCTCAACAACTCTTGAAAAAGATAAAAGAATGAGAAACCTCCATCCCTTCCTGCCTATACTTCTAAACGATGCAATTTCACATGTCAACGAGCTTTTGTCTGTTATCGCGCACCGTTTAATCAGCTCCTAATTACACAAAAGAAAAAAAACTTAATGAAGTACGCTTCAAGGGAAAATCTGTTTCATCTCCAAGGTTGTTGCCGGATACGACCTGCTACATTGCAGCACCACCGCCGAACTGCTCAACACTTCAATCATCGCTCGAGACAGAAGTGGCCCGTCGTCCGGACGGTCGGTGAGACTTTAGAGCTTAAATTTATATTAATTTTTCGGAATTTAATTTAATCAAACCATTTTCACGTCTGCACCCTCGCATCGGTTGCATCGTCTCCGGGGTTTGGGCATTAAAACGATATCACGCTCACTCATTACGCGACGGCCTCAAACATACCGCTCGTGGTTTGTTTCGCGCGCTGTCGATAGCGACCACCGCGCAAAATGTCGTCGAACATTAAAATCCCTCTCGTTAGAACAGCTACTCGGTTGGTTAGCTGCAAAGCGATGCAACCCTCCGGCCCGGTGGACATTGAGGAAAGAAGTTGGAGTGTTTGGAAGAAGAAAAAAAAACCTTCCCCTAGCACGTGATAATAACTAGCGCATCCCTCCCACCGGGCAAGGCTGCAAAAACTCATAAAAATCCCCTGAAAAATAACTCCATAATACTCGCCCGTAATCTTATCATTTATACAACGCTCGAAGGATCTCCACCAAGTGGTTTTGGCTGTGGGCTATGAGTCGAGCGCGAGCAAAATTTCCTCCGGAAGCGGTACCGTCTTGCAACACCCTTCAAACAATCGAGGCACTGTAAACCACTGTCTCGCTGATGAAACACACTCTCCACTCCGCAATCGGCGTTGCTCATTTGCACAAAATTGGGTAAACTCTTGATGAGGGCCAATGAACGAGCCGAGACGTCATTACTGAGGCTGTGTATTTTTTCCACCAGAACCCACCACTACAAACGTAATAAATATGAATATTATTAAACTGATAAGTGGGACGCGGTGGCTGTGCTGATTGTTTCATAATGTGTAATTAAACGTGAAGAAAAAACACGTCGACAATCTGTTTTCTCAACCGACGACGTTTAACGGAAATGTTTTAGAGTAAAAATATGCATTTCATACCATATTTCAGCATGATTATTTTTGTGTAAAACTGGAAATGCTACTTGACCGTGAACACATCGAAGCGAGAACCAAAAACTTGTTTTACATTCTTTCTCGTTCATTTCTCTACTTGTTGGCCACCAATCAACAAATGCTCTTTTTCTTCGATCCCGGTGTCATGTACGGTGTGAAGGCAATTTTTCTCATTACCATTCGGCAACACATTCGCGATAGGCAAATTCGTATTGCCCATTGTCTCCCGAGAAGTAGCGATGGTAGTATCTGCTGCTTTGGGTATTTCAAGCGTAAACAATAGTCGATTTAAATATTTAAACACTTCCCTCCCACCTCTCCCGAAGGCCCACGTACAAAAAGCTACGCTCGCATTCACGTTTTGGCAAATGATCACTGTTGGTAGAGCTCGTTTGCCTGCCTCCAGTGCGGCCTATGGATCGGATCGAAAAGTAACAAGCCACGAAGAGCAACGACGAGCAAATCGACAACATTGAACAGGCAGGAAATCAATCGAAGCATATCCGAACCGTTTGTATCTGGTGCAAGTAGGCCTATATATTGCTTGGTAGCGTATTACAAGGTGACGAACAGTGGGAAAAGCTCACAATAGGTTATATTTACAAAACTTAAACTACAAGCATCTGATCAGTGATGTATTGAGGATCTTTGGATAATAATTGTCATCAGAAAGTATAAGTTTCCTCTAGTAACTTACCCTAACTAAAAAAGTAGAAAAAACATGCAAAATCCTAAACAGTTCTTTTTACATTTCTCTTAATTTTATAGCGTTTGTTTTTATCGTGAATATTTTTCATACAATAAAATGTCTTGAAAATTAGCTGTATAAAAAACCATCATCATTTCATCTCATTCCTTACACGTTGAAATAAAAACTAAACATTGATGTATTGTTGTTCCATTTCATCAATCTAATACCCTAAATGATTACAAATATAAAATATCATGTGATACTTATGAAAAACTGAAGCTAATAATTTGTTGAAATAATTTGTGTCTAACGCCAAAGCACTAGGATGAAGCTAACATAAAGCTATCGAACTAAATTTAAGCAAATAAGCAACAAATGTCCAAAATGATAAATTTACAAAATTTTAAGTCGTTAGTATCAACTTTTATGTAGCACGTTCAGAAATGATTAGTCAAAAGCCATGGGAATAGTTGTCTGTTTTGATACACATGTATTAGAACAATCCTTTAATTATTTACATGATTTTATATGTAAAGTATCTTTTTTGATAAAATTACGTTATATTTTCTCAATGAAAAATATTAAAATTTGATACTTTAAGATATTAGTGTACTAAGACTGTATTAGTGTGCTTCAGGAATATACAACATAACCAAATAATTCGCCAAATTGAAATTTGGAAAAAGTTTCACGCATTCCTCAAAGTCCGCATTCCCACTGTGCCAAGCGGATGCGTCATACATCGATCAAAATATTTCCGAACCAAATGATATGCAACTAGATCGCACCATCACGATAGCTGTGTTTGCCATTTTCTATGCACTGTCAAGAGGTAACCTGCGCTGAACGGATCGTCAGCTCCCAACCGAGCTAAACACTGCTAAATGGTTGCATAAATCAGACAGAAACGCACGACACACCGCGGCCTCCGGTGTCATTCATCAATCAAACCGCTCAGTCAGTTGCCATTTGTTTGTTTGCCATTCGACTGAGAGCATGGGGCAAAAGCAAGGTGCACGTGTTGGTCACCAGCCGTCCTCCCAACCATCGCCTCGGCCAATCGAACCGATGGGCCAAGGAATGGCACCGCTCCCCGCTTCAAGAATGTAGAGAGCGAACGTGCACACCACGCGGTAAATGTGACAGCCGAGCTCGAAGACGTCGGTGTGAGAACCAACCATCCGTAGAGGAGCATTAACATAAATGAATACCGGCCTACCCGAATTGGTCGAACCAGTCAAGGAAACGGTGTCCCGTGTGCCATTTTCCGCTTCGCATCGTGCGGAAGCACGCCGGTAGAGACAACAGGCTTTGATGTGTCACACAGCTCTACACACGCGAGCGCGATGACAATGTTGATAACACTTGCCTCATTCTTCCTTCATAAAAGCGAACGCTATTTGTCGGAACATCCTGTGCTGTCGACCTTCTGGGTGCATTCGCTAGCCTCCTTGAACGGTACGTCATTTCTCGTCACTGTTTGCAAGTAACCTAGCCTCTGGTGGAGATTTTGCATGAATTTGTCAAACTGAAAGGCTTGATATATGTCCCCTATGGAGTAACTATGAATTCAGTGAGAACAGTAAATTTGCCGAACATTCAGTAACAAATTTTGCACTTTTACATTGCTAAAAAAGTTTTCAAATTTTATCCCGCAATATTTGCAACAATTTTTAAGTATTTCACTATTGAAAATCATACCAATATGAGAATATAGTTACGATTCTCATGGCCAACATTTGATTTCGTACAATCCATGACATATGTGTAGTCACTGAAAGTTCTATAATACCTTATACTTTCTTATACTCCGATAAAGTTTAAAAATATTTAATATTGGACACATAGAAGAAAAGTTGATGAAATCAATTTAAATGCAATTATTTATAACTCAGCACAGCGAGTAAACATTCCAATTTACAATCAGAGCGATAAAAGATTCAAATAACTTTTTATTTGTGCAAGTTTAATTAATGTTTGCTGTAAATTTACGTTTTTCTACTCATCGTAAAGCTGCAGGGGCTCCTTGCAAATCGAACTTGCCTATTTTTGCATATTTACACTTCGTAATTCCAATTGTCGACGTTTTTTGTAGTGGTATAAAAGCAATGTGCAGTCAACTTATGTTAAAAACTACGTTCAAATAAGGTTTTTATGCTGTATTTTTCCACAAACTAAAACAAATGATCTATAAATAGTAATTTGATCTGAGTGTAAAATCTCTTTTTAATGTAGAATTCGCTTCAATTACATCAATGTTGTCAACATAAAATCTAATATAAAAAAATGTCAAAGAATTGCTTCTAAAACGTAATACAATCCATAAACCCAATGGCGATTATCTAGAGTAAGCTGACTTGGAAAAATTAGATCACATGTGTTAAACGACAACCCCGATAGCGTACGCTAATCCTCGATAGCTTTGTTTGTTTACAAATTGCCCAATTTAAAATTTTCAACTCCTCTGTCCCTGCCGCCAATATGCGCACGGCTAGGTGACCTGGAACGAGCACATTCGCACACTACCCCTCGCCCGTACGGGAAACCGTTCCCGAAGAACTAGTCGAATAACTTATCTCCATCTCATACCTAATAGCGATTCCGGGATCGGTAGCCCTTATGGTATGCATGTGTGCCTGCACCGTGCTTTTCGCAGGGAGTGTGTTACTGTACGTTGCCGAATCCATTCTAACGCTCCTGTCCCGAGGAACGAGCCTTCTTCGGCTCTTTAAAATCTTTTCTCCTTCCATCAAACCCTTGCTGGACCTACTTATCGACCTGCTGGCAGCATGTACGCTCGATCTCCTTGTCTTCTTGCTCAAGCCTACTCGAAGCGCTCGACCTCAATTTTAAAGCCAGAACCTTCGATTACAAAATCGTTTATCGCTTTCGGTATTTTGCATAAATTGCTTCCGCTTCCGTGCAGCCCATTCGAGCAAGGGGGTGGGCCACATATGCGTTTTCCGTATCGGATGTTTGTTGCTTTAGTGCTTCTTTTGCCACCAGGCGTGCGTTTCTTGGCTGCCGTATTTTGCAATATATCTCCACCACCACCACCACCTTTTACAATCACCATCAGCCATTGCAACATCGTTGATCGAACGGAGCCGCCTGCGTTGCTGTGCACGTGAGCTCAAGCGAACCGGGGCAAGTTATTTATATGCCCTACTGATTGCAGCGATATTTAAAAACCTGCCTTCCAGGATCATCGCCACAGCATCAAAGAAGATTTGCACACAGATTTATGAACGGAACGAGGAATGAGAATGAGCCATAGAGTGTTTTGTTGCGAAAAAAATCTAATTTCACCTCGAAACACATGCTCGCTTTCATGCACGAACGGCCGTAAGCGAATCACAAAGGCTTTGGTACTTTCATCGCAATACTTACCTCAACCAATTTTTTGTTTTTCCTTCAAGCACACGCTGGCACGTGTGTTTGTGAACAAAATTTGGCTTTATTGGACGAATAATTTACTATTATTTGTTTTGTGTGAAGAAAGTTTGATTAGATTATCATTGCAACCACAATCGTATAACTATAATAGATTTTGGATTCTATGTTTTTTTTCATACAGTTTACTTCAATACAGCGTTTTCTGCAAGAAAAGCAGAATTTTCTCAGTTGTTAAGGATGTTTAAAGGATAAGGATGCATTACACGGTATTTATGTCATATTTATTTCTTTGAACCGCTCTGCATATTTTAGCAATAATAGTGTTTGTTTATCCAGCTTAAAAATGATACAACAATGTCTTAGAGCAAAATCTTACCTTAAATTGATCTGGAAAATATGTTGAGACATCCAACCATAACATATTTTACATTTTTTTGATCAATTCAAAAGGACCAAAATTGGAACGCTTTAATTAAAAATGGGATTAAATAGATTAAATATGTAATAAAGTGACTTGGGATGTAGTAACAACTGTACAGAACTGGAATGGGTTTGATTGCGTTAAATTGATCATCTCCTAGCGAGAAACCTGTCACAAGGCAGACATGACATAAGTCACTAAGCGCTCAAAAAAGCAGATCATGAAACAATTACTTAAGTGTAAATATTACAGAGACAATAGAAGCACCCCTGATAACATACAAAGGCAATATGTAAACCCTGATATCATAGATATAAAAATGTATTTATCGGAGTTTGAATTTAGGAGCAACACTTGTCCGCTTGTATACAGGAACAACGTATCTGCACCAACCAAATGCAACACCAATTAAAACGTGTCAAAATCCCGGTGCTTGTTTCGCCATTCGTAAAATGATCACGTATTGAACGTGAATGTTATAAATTGGAGAATAATTTAATTGAAATTATCATAATTCGTGCATTAATTTCACCCCAAAACTAGCCACCGCATATTCTTTATTTGTTCGAACTTTTCCACCATATGATCACACATACAGGTACATGGTGCGCCACACAGCACGTACACGGTGGCGTAACACTGCTGCCCCATTACTACAGCCGTATTCATGGTGGACACGATCAACGGTAAATTGGAAATTCAAAGCACCCGCGTACATTGTGTGGCTAGTTGATTTTACTTCTTTTTTGTGCTGGAATTTTATTTTTATTCCATTTTCCCCCAAGTAACCTCATAGTAAAAATTTCGAACAGGTACAAACCCGTATTTCGCTGTCGGGCCTCAAAATATCTGACAAGAAAATAAATCTTGCCTTCGCGTTAATCCGCAAAAGCGAGCCTAAAGCTGCTGCAAAACGTGGCTCCAGTCCGTACGAAGAGCGGCTTTGCGAACCCGGGAGATGAATTGGGAGATTATGCACGGTAGCCGGCACGGTGATTGTGGCAAACATGGACTTCACAAGGGTGTGCTCTAGTGGCCGCCCTTTGCTTTGCAGTAAAGCATCGTTTGTTGGTATTGATGTTGTGAAGCATTGTTCAGGAAATGTAAACAGCGGATACTTTCCTTACCTATGCGTGGTACTGTGTAGCGCTACGAAACAGTAGTAACACCCTCATACAAACACATGACTGCTAGTAGGCGACACCCTTACACAAAGAGATCGGGGAAATTTCACACAACCGTTCTGCGACAGGATTATGTGTCCTTGTTTACGTGCAGTCGCGCGCAAATGTTAAAGAAATATTAACATAAAACTTTGCATAATGTATTTAAATTCAATACGATGTTGAACAACTTTGAAAACACTTCGGTTGCTCGATTTCAGCGTTTTTAGTGATCCTGCTGAGGTATATTCACGCGAGCGGCAAACACTTCCACGACAACGCACTCACACTGTTCGCTTGCTGTTGCCCTTTGTAAACGGAACCGAAACCGACAGGCTTCCATACTTCATCCCCATGGAACACTGCGTCTTCTGGACACTTCGGATGAGCCGGTCATAAGACCCATATCCGTTAATGCATCCTGCCAGACCAGCGAACACTTCACGAGCGTGGTGGTTCGAACCGGCAGCTAATCGCATCGCTCACCAGCCGTTCCATCACTATTGAATGCAAATTACGCCTGCACTCGCTCTCCTTTTTTTGTTCCAAAAACAATTTAATCCCGGCCCCGTGTACGCGTCCCGATACGCGATCTACGCGGGCGCATCTGCATACACGCCCTCAGCGGTACTGCGTATTTCGGCGTGAACTTGCGACCTACCGCCACGGGGGACCGCGATTCGCTGGGAGAGCACTGGAGCGTCATAAATCAGTGCACACACCGTATTCAATGGCAGTGGCAGCGGCACTCCACGCATCCACAGTCAATTGTTTAAGTCAGGTAGTCAACGTCGGATGACATTCCGCACTGCGTTCGGTTAAAGACGGCCACCGTTCAAAGGTATTCTTTCCATCGAACACTGAACGACATTCGTCGGAAAGTGGACTAATCCATTTTTCATATTTATACGCATATTTTTGAAGACAAAATATCGTCTTTTTTTTTAATTCATCCAATGCTCTCTGGTGAAGTGTTAATGTAGTTGAAGATGAGACATTCACTAACAGATGCTAGAAATACCTGAAATTTCTTGTTTTATTAACTACTTAAAGTTCTATATATCATGAAATATCATGAAGCTCTGTTTGCATTAGTTCCTAAAACTGTATGGTGTAAATTTGTAAAATTTGTAAAATTTGTATGGTGTAAAATCCGGAACAAATTAATGATTCTATTCATACTATAATTCAATATAAATTTGCTGAGACAAATACTCTTTTATTCTTTTATCCCATCGGACCAAGGAACGATACTCAAATGTTGTTTCCTTGCATGTCGTGTATGGTAACATTTATTTATTGACCTGTACCAGCAATTTAACTCGTGCGTTATTTCAAATGCTATCGTTGTTTGTTTTTTAATATAAATGCTTTTAATAGACTTTTTCCTTTTTAACAGAACTTTAACGAATGTTTATTCTCATGCGGTAGAAATGAGAAGAATAGTCTTCAAAAGGTTATTAAATGAGGTTTACTTTTATAAAACTGAATGTTATAAAGAGCTGATTTCCAAAACAAGACATTACGGACTGGATATCTTTTAGAAATGGAAATAATAATAAACCGGAATCATCCATGAACTCATTAATACTCAATTTATCTAAAATATGTTTTATGAGTGTTTGGAACAATGAAGGTGTATTACATTTTGTTATACAACAAAGACAACGTTATATATTTTTTACTATACAATAAATAAAATAATTTTTACTATACCATAAAAATATTCCCGTTATAATTTTTGACCACCTGGTTTGACAGTATCCAGCTGATCGGATTGATTAAAATTGCGGCCAAACAAACGCCAGCTTGTGATTCCACATCACCACTACCCAGCCTGGAATTCTACATAAAATGAAGTGTGGAAAAATTATTCAAAGAATTATCATTTTGTCATATTGAGTAACAGGGTGACGAACGGAATTCGAATGAATGCTCTTCGCGTGATTGTTTGTGTCATTTTTTAACATACTTGCATGTTCGTATGTCGTCACAGTGCAGAAAAGTAGGTTATAAGACAAATATTTAGCAGTACTGACGATTTCAATAAACAAATATAAGCTAAGTAAAATTATTGTAAAGTTACCAAGCCATACACAATAAAGGATAAAAAACTGACAATCATAGGGTCCGATACATTGTAGCACATTTGATAGCAAATCTTCAACAACATTCATGTGTTTCTTCCGCTCGATAGTATCGATTGCAAAATTTTAACTTAATTAACTTTGCTCTACCATCTTCTACAGCGGTATCCTTCCTTCAATAGCAACTTGCAAATCTCGTTTTGCCGAATTCGTTGTAAAAAAAATCGTCCCAATTTCATATCGTCAATTTGGACGTGTCAAAATCAAATCGCCCAAACAGCCCGCCATAGGGTCATAAATTTACACTCTTTGTGGCACACATCGCCTCTTTCCGCTTTTTAGACTGCTGGCCCACAGAAAAAAAAATACCACGCTTTTTCACATTTGATCTGCGAAAATTTTATTTTGATCCCTTCATTTGCTAAAGACTAGCGCACCCCTCGAACGGTTATGCTGCTTCTGCTGCTGTTCGCCCACGAGCATATTCACATGTTTCACACCACCACGCAGACATGGAGGGAGAGTGCCAATCGTACGACACGCTCATAAAATAATGCTCATGTGGAGCCGGGCCCTTGCCATGGACCAGAGAACGGTAGGATGAAACGATTTGTTGAGTGTTGTTTTATAGTGCCATCGCTTTGTTTGCTAAATTAAATTTACAGTTTCAAGCTCGATGAAGCATATCCAGCGGGCGTCGGATCAGACCACTTCCGCCAGCCAGGACTTGTGGCAGAAAAATCCCTCGAAAATCGTTTTATTTTCGCCAACTCTCGAAACGGCTACATTCTTCCTTCGTTGTGTCGCACCATAAACACCGACAAATGATGACATACTCTAGGAACACACTCGTGTTGTTGTTGAAGCGTTTCGAAGGACACATCACTGCAAAGCGAGCACGGCCGAAAACGGAAACAATCAGAACGGAATTCACACGGATCGTGCAAAGATAAATGGGCTTGATGGAAGAGGTGAAAATATTTGAAACGGAGCTAGAGTCACCCGAGTAACGTAATGATGCAGAGATGAAACAAAAACACACTCATACACTTTTTTATTGCCAATGAACCAAAGAGCAGTAGGTGGTGTGGTGAGAACTGACCAAGGTGAAAGTGACGAACATAATTCTGTCCATATATTATTCCGATACTTTCAACGGTTATTCTAGATGTAAACAAGCGTACATAAATCTTAATAATCAACAAATCAATACATGAAAAAAAGGAATTATTGTATAGCTCAAAATACGATTTATATAGATACCAAAGCATGACAGTTTTGAAAATCTTACGAAAAGCGCATGAAGAAATCATAAAACCGCAATACATCGGCCAAATTCTCATGGAATATTTTCACCTGTTTCTCACTGAACTCCCACAACGTCTCATTTTCCAGTGATGAATGTTGCGTCTAGTTAGCGCGTCAACCGATCGTCCAATTATCGTCAAAGCGAGAAAAACAACCCAAATGTACCCCAATCATCGTATCGCTGTAAACCATGGTATAGCAAAAAAAAATCGTCACAATATCCCAAACGTCGCGACTGAATTCAATCAAAATCGAAAGATAGGCACCCCCGTATCTAGTCCCGCTTATATTCCAGTTTTACTTTATCCTTTTCGTCAACACATGCCACTTCGGTCGTATGTAAACAACCTCATAAATTTTCTGTCGATAATGGCCAACGGAAAAAGGGTACGGTTCTCTAGGCCAGGGTAGGGAGAGGAGAATATGGAAAAAAGATGACACATTTGGCCCGCGTATTGCTGCGATTGACAGGCTTGGAAATGAAACGTGTCGCACAGTTTGGCACCGGGGTCGCAGGATTTACTTCATTGCGACAATCGCATCAAACCTTCTCATATTATGACACCTTATCATACCACCACCCTGTCATGGGTGATATTATTTTTGCTTGATCGTCCAGAGCTACTTCGAGATTTTATTACAACTGGTTCTTAGTTACCGATTGACGAGCCTACCTTTGTATTAGGTGTTTATTTTTTCCTAACAAAAGAGGTTCCCTCGTTTGATTTACTTTCCATTTTTACACAATCTTAAATAAATATGCTCGATTAAAAATCCAATGCTCTCTAGACGTAAGGACTTTTTACTAGTAACATGCTTCCCAACAAGTTGAGATTTGTAAGCCAAACAGTATCTTACCCTAGATCCCTTGAGACTTCGCAATCGATTCGATACGGTATGGGTACAACTTTTTAGGGAAATGTGCTGTAAAATAAGCTACACGCGTCCATTCCGAAGCCAAATAGCCGTTGAACAATACCTTCGTTGAAAAGTAGCAGTTTGCACAAATTAAAGATGGCCCACCGAAAAAAAGCGATGTTGAAACGTTTGTCACGGTAACTCCCTTACTAGTCTGTTTGTGCAACTAGGCTGTACTTGGGGCCTTGTTTTGCTCTGTCAAAGGAAACCTTCGGCCACCGATTTCTGCCAACAATGAAACGCTTCATGATTTATGTGTTGCTACTTCTTCAAATTGATATCGTTACGGTTTCATGGTACAAATTTTGTTTATTGATTATCCCAAACCCAAACAAAAATGGGCCCGAAGAACGTCCTTCACTTTTCACGCTCTTCAACGCAATCCGCTTTTTTCCATCGGTTTGTTTTTGCTCTGCTCTGCGTTCCATTCAACCGGCATGTCAATATTGTGAATGCCGCTAAGCCACCGTGCAGAGTCTCGTGTTCATGCGATTCGTCGCGGTTGTTACACAGTCCAGGTGACATGGTTTGTAGCACACCATGATCGAAAGCGCCGACTGTGAACGATGCTACAATATGAAAAGCGGAAATTGCATGCTCAAAAGAGCTAAGAGTTTGATGAATACTATTTATTTATGGAATTTAACAAATAGATGCATAAAAAACTTTCTAGCATAATAATAAAGAAAAAGTTGTAAATTTTGTACCAATTTAATTTCTTTTGCCTATTCCTTCAAAATCAAATACAGGAACGGTTCCAAACAGTTGCAAAGCTTATATCAACATCTAAAAGAACAATTATACATCTGGTTTCAAAATTTTCATCTCTTGTTTACTAAAAAAATTCCTCTCGAGAATTATAACCGTCCCTATAACTATATATGTTGATATTATGGTACATGAAATGCTCACCTAAGATTTTAGGAAAAAAAACCAAGTGCAATTGATTTTTATCGTTTTCCTCCTGTAGCGCAACATTCTTAGCACACATATATATTAAAGTTTAAATTAATATATGGTTTTAACTGGTATAATAAACAATCTGTACATCCGTTTAGAAGTACAGACGTGCGAAAAACTAAAGAGCAGACCCACGACTTGTTATTATATACTAAGCCTTCTGACAACAAGAAAATTCCCAACCTGTCGTACAAAGACTAGACAAATTGTCCATTTCTATGGACTAGACAGTTTAAGTAGGTCCCTTTCTATGTAACCTAATCTAATCAATGGGATAAATTCTTCAATACTTCTGAAAAAAAAAACATGATCACTAAAACTAGAGCGCTAATCATGTGAGAAAAATGACGCCAGACAAATATTACAGTGAAGTCACATGAAAATGACACAACAGCTAAAAAAACATTTTTCATAAAATAAATGTCTTGTGTGCTTAGAAGAATTATGCGCCCAAGTACAATATGAAACGATTTTTTTCTAAACAATACCTTTTTAATGAACGTAATTATTAAATTTTTCCTGAGAAATTTCCCTACATTTCCCGGTATTTGTAATAAGTTCATCAAATGTTTATCCTGCACGTTATAATAAACGAAGGAAAATAGTGAAATCAAGGCAAACTTCCTCATTGTGAAAGAGCGTGTTTTTGCGTTTGCGACAATACAATTCCAATAAAATTCAACAAAAAATTAATGAACTTTGACTATGCTTTTAAGCCTCCCAATATAACACATACCATAAATGCACCACATTTAACCACCTTCAATCGTTTGCTCTTTACGTTCGTAATCAGTTTTCACGCCCCGAAACTCCTCAACGAACCAAAATACATAGTTTCAAACAATGCCGAATGCGCTCTGCTTACGGTACCGGTAATTCCTCCCTTTAAAGGAAAAAATGACTACCGTTCGCTCTCTAAATTACAGTCCCAGTGGCACGTATTTTAAAAACTGTCAACCATCTCGCTGCATCCGAAATTCTTACATTTTCATCGCGTATAGTGATTTCCTTTTTTGGGGTGTACGATAGGCGTTCGGTCGTTCAGCGCAGCGGTAAAGCAGGGCAACAAAACACATCCGCATCCAGCATCCTCACACCCGGTATTGGTGACCCTGCGACCAAAAACCGATCGTAGCCTGCACCAACACTTACCGGTTCGGTTTGTAGAAATTGCAATATTCAGTTGATAAAAACTTGTCGATATATTGATTGATGATGTCGTCAAGCTGCAACAATCAGAAAGAATGTTTTCCCAAACCCCATGGAACGTTCGCTCAATGCCGATCGCCTCCACTCGACACCGTTCGGCAGAAGCTGTTTTTTTAGCTGTGATCAATTGTCATCTGCAGAGCCTTCTAAAACGCCTCGCTGCATTCGGAGGCCACAAATCCACCGCAGACCTTTCGTTTGAACTGTTCAATAAACAACGGCGCAACACACCACCACGAGGGAACTTGGTTAAGGCAGTAATACCAAACTTAACAGTCAGCACTTGTGTTGGACGTGAAAACAAAAAATCTGTCAACCTGCTCGTAGCCAAAGCTGCCATCATCGGTGCTGGATAGGAAAGGACGGCAAATGATTAAGCCAAACCATTTCGAAACCAACTCACCCGAACACTGTCCGTCTCCCAATGGCTCTTGAATGGTCGGTTGAAACATTCAATCAGAAGCAACCGAGACGAACCTCATGAATTTTGCAGAAACTCACCTTTTTTTTATTTGATGTGTTTTTATTATTATTTCACCGCAGCAGGGCAGATACCCTTCGGCTTCGCGCATTCGCAGCCTACCAAAGGCATACCGTCAACAATCCAACCTGCGGCTGAAATATCGAACACAACGCTATAAAAATGACTTATAGGTTAAAATTTGAGACACTTCAATCGCCTTCACTTAAAAGGGTTCCCGCGTTCCCTTTGGCACAAACTTGAATTTCTCGCTCTGACAAGTGTCTGAACGCTGCCTGGATCACTTTCCGATGGGTCCCGGTCAACATAGCGAAGGCGCGATCGTGCCGCGATAACGGTTGCACGTCGAATGCTGCCTACCGAAAGAAGAAAAAAAACTATCAAACATCAAATCAACAATTTTGAAAACGACAAAAACATCAAGGTACCAAACGTAAACTTGAACAACGACAATGGCTGTGACTGGGAGAAAAAAATATGGGTAAGCATGCTGCTGGAAATATGCTGAAAACGTCTTTATTTATTGATTCCTATGAAATTTTTCACCTGAAGTGATATCTTTATTATGTTGACCAGAATGCTAAAAATGCCGCACGCTGGTTGGTTGGACTTGCTGCTTTGGAACACATTCCGTCCGTTTACTTTAGTGAATAAAACAAAACGATTGTGTTTTTTGATAAAATGAACTAAAATTTCGATGCTTAAATCAAACTCTCAAACATTGTGTATGTAAAACATTGAAAATGAACCGTATTTTTTCATCACCATTACTTACCCTTTTTAATTTTTTATGATTGATTGTATATAAAATAAAGCATCAAATGTACATATTTGCTTGGAGTATTAAAGCTTTTTTATACAACTAAGTGATATTTTTACTTTTGGTTTGGTTTTTTATCCTTTTTTAAACGAAAAATTTGATCTTGATAAAGTCATCATTACTTGACATGACACTATCGTATTTACGAATGTGAGGAAATTATTAAGATTCGTATTAACAAATGTATTTTTGTGAAATTAACCACTACTACTAAATCATCAGTCCACTTGAAGAACGATTGGTCCACTTAAAGATTTATCAAGCTTTTAGCTCGTTTTAAAGAGGATTTAATTTTTATAATGTTTTTTTCAACATCTTATGATAATGCTTTTTATGACACTTGCTTTATTTTTTTTTTATTTATTTATTTCTCTCGTGCTTGCCTCAAGGGCTATGCATCGGCTCTATGTACAGACAGTTAAAAGACTCTTAAAAACTAAATGAGGAGGCAAGGAGGATGTACATAGGATAGGATTACGATAAGGAAGAGAGGAGACGGGATCGAAAGCAAGAGATGATTTAAATACCTATGCTTTATGATTGAAAATACCTTGTGAAATAGAAATAATATTCTATTTTAATTTCCCTAGTTACTTCGTCACAGTATGATTTGTTGGAAAGTTGGAAAACTCTAAATTTACACTAATAAACCCCAGAAGCATCTAGAGCAGCATCCCGGTTCCCTCTAGGGTGATTCGGGCGTCCTGGTCCGTCGCATCGAATTCGTCTCAAATTTTCGCACGTCCACGGCTTGGTGGAACAAGTGACAAAACGAAAATGAAATGCTACAAGTTATAAATATGTATTTGCCACTAGCACCACTCGTTTGGCAATATACGCACAAGTGCTAGCTGTAATTGGGAAGCTTCACCTCGTTTTTACGACCTTCGGGGCTCCCGTTCGCAGACACTTTTTTCCGCACCGAATCGACCAGGCTTTCGCGAATCGAACCAACCGACACACCCACTGCCGGTACGCGGAGGAAGTGTCGCAAGCGTCATAATCAGTTCACGTTACTTCACCATGGGGGAGTTTTTTTTTGTTACTCTCTGCATTATTGCGCCTGGGTGTACGTAATCACTTCCCGCGCCACAGAAGACGTCGCATCGTCGCCGTTCTGGTCGATTGGGTTGCTTTCCGGTTGTCATTGTACGTTTACGCAATCTATGTTCCGGTTCGATTGGGGTGGAGAAAAATCAATTTCAATACAGCGACATAATTACTTTCGCTCGTTGGGGAAGCTCAAGCTCCCGCTGGAAGGCTTTCCATTATAAATAGTCAGTACACTCGACGAAGGCACGTCATTACTACCACCTACACCCCCAAAAGAAACAAACAGTCCCAGTAGCAACAACATGCAGGTAAGCGATCACACTGCGCGATGTACAATCCCAGACGTCAAGCAAATAAAACTGTATCAATTGCAGCTTGTTCTGTTCGCGTTATCTACCGTGATAGTGATTAGCGCGGGACTATCGCTCAAACCAAGTCCCCGGAGGAACATTACCTTTCTCCGGCACGTACAGCAACCCAACCCCGACGGTAAACAGGAAAACACGCGTGTGAAAGTTCGCCAAGCCGATGAACATCCCAGTACGACAAAAATGGTCCACTCGTTCGGCGACGAAATGGAAGCGCGTGTCGTGAGAAAGAATAGCCAAATGGTCCACCCGATCGACGATAGTCCAGCAAAGTTGCGTGTTAGTGACACGCGTCGCAAGAAGGTGAAACAGGTGTCATCCAGAAAAAACGAAACGACGCGCGTGACGACGAAAAGTGCGCAAGAGCGTAAACTTCACACGAAAGTTGTGCACGTTGCCGAACCGTTTGTGGTGCACGTGGAGAAACCGTACCCAGTTTACATCGAAAAGCCGGTGATTGTTGAAAAGCATTTACCGATACATCTCTACATTACGAAAAAAGAAACCAAACATCACTAATTACATAAAAACGGAGTGCTTTCCCAGAGCTGGAGGCTAGACGTTTCTTTTTAGCCGTATTTATTTGTCACAAATAAAAGCCTAGTTAAATATTTGTTATTATCTTAAAATAAAATTTTCTCAAATTAAAAAAAAATATCTTTTCTTCATGTAAGGAACAAACACTTATAAAACATTGGAAGCTTTATTAAAAATCGTTACCGAAATTTCCAGATTAAGAGTAATTTTATCAATAAATAAACCCCAAATTTTATTGTGGGTACAATAAAAAGCAATCCGTTGAATAAGTTGAACAGGGCGTATATTTACTGCGACAATGTATCCCGAATCAGGCAGTAGCACAAATTAAATACAGTCATTTTTAGAATATTTTAAATAACAATTAAATTGTGCTACAAGTTGTATTTAACAATTTCTTAATAATGTATGTAAGAAAGATCTAACTTTACTTCTTTTGGCCAGGCCTATATTGACTAAATTCTAACACACCAATCTTACTATCTTAAGACAAGGATGCGTCAAACGCAAACAAATCCTGTCCATATTTGCAAAATACGTCTGCCACATCAGAGGCAACAATGCTGGTGTGATTGACTTAGACGTCCTGTGTGTCTGTCTTCGTCAATATTAGTTACTTAAGTCTTGTAAAGTGTTGTCCTTTTTTTACGCTTCCAACATAAAATAAATATTACAATTTCACACTATCGCATTTTTATTAAATTTTATTTTATTATATTTGTTAGATTTTTATATCTATTTTTTTTATTTAATTTTATATTTCACCAAATTGATCAAAATCTTAAATATTTCATCTCTATGAAGTATTCATATTCTAACATGTTTGAAAATTATTTTCCATAGATGTATGCACACTCTACTGCTTCCAATCGGTACTTCTACGTATCAGGTGTCATCAGTAAAGTGATGTATTTAAAGCAAACAACTACTTTAAATCTTCTCACCATTTGTCCGTGACGACAAATTAGCCGACTTTGCCTACAAACCCGTCGGAAACCGCTGCTGAGGCAACATTCTCACTGTCACTGCTTGAACAAACTTGCCCACTGTCACGTTTCAATACCTCCGCTCGCGCAATCGGAAAGGCTGCGGACGTCTTCTTGTGTGTAGAAGAAACTAGCAGGCGACAATGTTTAGAGATGGGACGGGCAGCAGTGCTTGACCAGGCTGGTAAAATATTTACCCACGGAATACGATAAATATTTATTAGAAAAGACACATTTCCAAATATTCAAATCATTTGTTTGCAGATTGTTTTCCGCTAACGAACAAACGAATTTCCCTGCGATTATATCGCTGCCTCCCGCGACAGTCGGACACCATTCTCGTTCCTTTCAACGGAACGGGATGACGCGGTAAAAGGTCTTTCTGCAGCTCTTGATAAGGTTTCCGCTGGCCGCATTGGGCATCGATGATTTTCGATGCCGCACGGTCGGATACAAAGCATTGTGGGCGACAGGGTTCAGTCAAGTGTTAAATGCAATCCGTCAACAGTTGACCGTTCGGGGCGAGAACCGAGCGCGATAATTGGCTACATTTAAAAGTCAAATCGGCTGATTTGCACTTCTGATAAGCAGTGTAGAGCGCGGGCGCGCGTGCGTTCATGCGTGTCGACCAGACAAGTTGACATAAAATATCTGTCGAGCATAAACACGGTGAAAAGCTACTTCACTTGACGCTGAACGCGCGTTTTGAGCTGTATTGTTAGTTTGCGTCTTTGCAATTTGCATCATTTGTTATTTTGTTAGTGACCTATTTCTTGAGTATGAAAACTTGCTCATACAAATCTTTTCACAATACCCTGTAAATTATTAACATAAGCAAAAAAAGTAAGGTCAAAGGTTATCTAAAGAAAGATAGATAAAATACGAATAGTTACAAATGATTTATTACAAACCATTTTTAAGGTTTTGTAAATAATCATAAATCATGTTTTTGACAATAATTATAAATCATGTTAAAAATTTGTAAATAATTATAAATCATGCTTTACAAAGCAATTGATCAATTTTTTCTTCTGTTTCGTTTGACCGCAGTCACATTTGCGAAGTACCTATCATAAACTAAATATATTGAAAAAATTAAAGCGAAGAGCTCTTACAAACAAACGAAAATTAGTGTCTCTAAAGAAAATCATTTAGAATCTGACCTTGCCTTGACTGCACATATTACTCGAAGTTTTAAAACAGATTTTTAAAACAACATTTTCTCTACTCCTATCTCTTGTTCAACAGTAATTTTGTTATTTAACAACACTATTCAAAGTTATCAGGATGACACAACACAAGTATAAAATTACTACTTTCATGCTTATAAAACTATGGTTATAATTGAATTAACAAGCAAAGGCACAGACGTAACTATACTTGAAATAATGATGTGCTGTTATAAGTAGTGAAACTTACAAAGAAAAAAACTGCTGTATTGATTATTATACTCGAAATTGATTCTGCATTGATTCAAGCATTGATTCAATAATTATTGAACTGGGAAAATTTTGAACCAAATGTAATGAAAATGACATTCACAAAACTATCATATTTTTATCAACATACATAACAGAGCAAAACAACAAACCGTGTATTGCACTAAAGCCATTCAAACATTCTTTTTCATAGAAGAACGTTTGCTAAAAGCAGAACTATCCTCAAAATTTGCCTACGATCGTCCTCTATCGAACTAGCGGTACGCACCGTAGCAAGACGATGACAAATACTAAATTATTTGCTTGTTTTCCAACAAAACACTCCTACAAACGGCGAACTGAACTTCCCAACACTCTACCGAACGCACTCTCGGGAAAAACAGTGATCAATGCTCGCTATACTTTCCGTTCCGGCGAGCTATACAACTTTACCTGAAGTGTAGCTTCCAGTCCAAATTCCCAAAAAGGGTCATACTGGTGAATACTACACCGGGGGCCATAAATTTCCCAAACAGCCTCCGCTTCTTCCTCCTTCGACCTATCAATAGTCGGACGAAATTGGGTGCGACTTAGATCAAATAGGTTGTAGTGTGTTGGCAACGACAGCCGCAACCATCCGCACTCCGTGAGCTGTGATTTTGTGTTAGTTCTCTGTTGTGTTTTCTTTTTTTTCATTAATTCAAGCTCTCCAGACCTCCACCCAAACGTGTATGTGTCCGTATATGTTAGCGGGTAAACCGGGCAACAGATGCCATGTTCGGTAAAACGGAACATACCGTGATCGGAATTCTATCGTCTCGGGTTGTACATAAACGGATCCAACTGCCAAACTGCGCTGGGATAGCGCTTCCAAAACACAGACTTGCTCGAACATAAAAGGAGCTAACTAGTGGAAGCGTAGCGGACCTGGCGGTTAGTCAGGACCAGTAGTAGTAGCAGCAGTTTGAACTCCTCAGTTGCAGTGTTGATAGTAACCCTCAACCAATCGCTAGATTGGGTAGACCAAATGAACCGGAAGCAAATGGAACCAGAAAGATCCTGCTATATGTTTTGCGGAATATATATTTCACATATTGGTTCATATTGGGATTAGTTTCAATATTAAATTTGAAAATTCCATCGAAGGATTTATGTGAACGCAAAATTGAAGAAACCATTTATAGTTTTAAAAATTATGTACAATAAACAAATACAAACGAAAATACATAACACAATCAGATCAATCAGACGTACAAAAGACGTAAACAATGAGATATGGTACAAAAGTTATCGATAAACTCTCGTTCAAATAATCAGCTTGACGACTTTATCATACATGTTACGAAAGGAAAGTGTTGGTAATAAGTGTTTATGTATCTTGCTACTTTTATCAATGTCCTTAGGCATCACGATAATCAGAATTTTATGATATTTTTACTGAACATTTTAAATGTTTTTTTTTACATTCTGATCATTTTAAATGTTATTTTTAAATATTCATTTTAATTATAGTTCTCTTTCAGCTATCTTTCAATAAATAATGCCTTAACTGTCTCATTTCTTTCGTATAGTTAATCTGTTTATTTTCTATATAAAATAAGATTACTTTAATTGTTTAACTATTGGCTGAATTTTGTCAGTAGTTATTTATTATAACATAAACCGAAAGTTGTTACATTCCACATTGCACAAATGTTGTTTCTAATTATTTTTCGCTTCTATTCCTACAATTTACTATCGCTTCTATTCCTACAATCTATTCCTACAATTTACTATCAACATTCAATTTAACCGCCCTGGCACAAACAACAATGAATCTGTGCATCTCATCGGCATCCACATGCAAACAAGAATTCAAATGTTCAAAGCAAGTATTTGAGGTGTTCTGTTAGAAATAGAAATAAATAAAGCCGGTACCCGTAAATGTTCGTTCTTGCTCGGAACGAAAGCATCCCCGTAACCGTTTCCTTTTCCTCTATCGCAACACGCTTCTACCAACCAGCCGTCGGACGAACGTGTAACGCACAACTACCAGTCCCAGTACATAGCAGCGCAGCTTGCGTGCTCCTCGCCCTGCCAGACTTGATTTTCCACTTTTAGCTACCCGGTGGCTACTGACCACATTCATCCCCGGTTCGGCTGCCTCTGGCTGCCGAAAGGGAGTGGTTAACACAGTTTCCAACACCATGGCAGAACAGCTGCCACGACAACAGCTACTGCTGCACTGGCAAGACTTTTCCGCCCTCTTTTCCCAGTCATTGAACGTCCACTTTTTTCCACTCGTTCAGTATCCCATTCGAGTAGAGCATCGGCAGAAGAAGAAGAAGGAAAAAAATATCGGAAGAAAAAGAACATCCCATAAAAGGTAATGATCCCGGGAGCTCCTCTCGTACCCGGTCACGGTAGAATCATTCGGCATCGCCTCGTTGCTGGTATTATTAGCTGAACTCCACTCTGTCCGTAGCTTCAACGGTTTCGCACTGTGTTTCTCGTTCGTGCGCTGCAGAAGCTCAGCCAGCCAGAGCTGCTCTGTACATAAACGGAAGAAAAATGAACGGACAAACTGCTCCAAGTTTTCTTTTTCTCGGCCCGACCCGACCGACGACACGGTATTACACAGAAATGGCCGTCGGTCATGCACCGTTCGACAAGCGCGTGGAATAACATGCACCGAGCAGCTTACCGTGTCTGTGTAAACATTTAATTAGATGGTGCTCCGCCATTTCGAGCCAAGTACTTAAAAGGTAATATCGCACGAGCTGTGGAAGCAATTGATAGCTGATTCTTATTGGTGCTTGATACATCGAGCAACATTGTTTGGTGAACCATCCAAAAATGTATTTTTATGTATCTTAAATTAAACATTGTATTGCAAAAACACTGTTTTTTTTTGTTATAGCTTCTACTGAAACATCGCAATCGTGAATGCAAGATGTACTCTACTCTAAATTCCTGCCGTTTACAAATTCATCATGCTAATCTCTTTACGGTGCACACATAATAAAACGACCATATCACGATCGACTTAGCATTGCGAGCAACTCAGCCCAGAGAAGGTTATCGCTTTCTTCACCCTCCGAAACCGGCTCAACGTCAGTCATCCGCCCGACAACTGTGCTCTAGTCGATGTCGATAAATTGTCTTCCCTAAAGCAAACTTACTCAACCCGGAACCCGCCCGCTTCGGACTGACAGATCCCGTCGGAACTGATAGAGCAAAACTTCTAATTACAACAATTAACCAACAACTGCCAGCAGAGCTAACATTTGCGAGCGAGCAGTCCACATAGTTAACCCACCGCACCTACGGCGACCTCGTTTCCGACCACTCGGCCGGTGCTTGAGAAGAAGAAAATCTTATCTTTTCGGTAAATACTTACGCGAACGGTCGGCTTCATCATCATCGTCAACCCACCCCCGGTGAGTCCCGGCTGCACCCCAAAGCCCAAGGATGTCCGAGGAGCCGATGTGTGTGAACAATAAATCACATTTACGCTTATCCTTTCCGTTGGGTTTATAGCACTCCGAGCACTTCGAGCAGCAGTGAAGAACCTCAGCAACAGTGAAATAAACGCACTACCAATGTCTACGATAAACGAGTCGACTGATGAGCCAAAACAGAGAGAGAGAGAGAGAGAGAGAGAGTGAGAGAGAGATGTTTGAGGTATTATCGCATCCCATCGATTTCCCGGTTGTTGATGGTAATTTTTAAAACCGTCCAACGGCACACGAAACAACATCACGCTCACCTACACAACCCGGTAGGTTTAATCACTTTTCATGAAGTGACCACAATTTATAGGCAACAGATAGACGAGAACTACGAGCCACATGCCAGTTGTCTTATGGCTAGCTTTAATAAAAAAAAGAGTATTATTTTTTTTGCTCTGCTCAAAGACTCTCTGCTACTTTTACGATAGATCGTGTCGTTGATGGTGGAAGTTTCACGAAACACATTGCTGCTACATTGCTCCCAAGTTTATTGCTCTAGTGAATACATATTTCGGAGGAAGCCTAAACATTTCGGTATTTCTGATATTTGTGTGCATAAATTTATCACCCGACATTGATCATTAATTAGGTGTAATGTAAAGTCTTTGGAGTACCATGTTCTGAAGTATGAAAATTATTAGCAGAACATGTTACATGAACATGAAACGATGGAACATGGAACGAAGGATAAAATATCTCATTTTAGCAAAAACATTAGTCAATAAAGTCGTATGAAACATGTTAAAATCAACTTCATCTAGGCGTGTAAACGTAATGAGGAGTGAACATGTACATTAGCTAAGTTTTCTTTCATCTTCTATAAGTCAATTGATCATAGTCAATCCCTACACTTATGACATGAACTACGATCACGTATGCCAGCTAAATACATTTTCCACTCAACGTAACCAGTTTAAAGAGTGCTTAGTACTTACAAGCACCTAAAATACCTATTCTTATTACGGTTAAGCCCTTCTAGTAGCACCCGAAGGGAATATGCTCAGGCGGATTGTGTACCATGTATGTGTGAAAGGACAATGGTGGAGCCACTACAACGGGAAGCTTTAGGACGTGTACGATGACCTAACTATTATGCAGCGCATCGCATTTGCGATACTCGATCATGGTTATGGGACTGTTATGTCAGTAGTCATACTAGTAGCCACCAAACGACCCAACCGGTAATTTTCTGGAAGACCGTTCAATTGAGAAGAGAAAGCATTTTAGGCTCAGCCTGAGATGGATTGAGGTTGAAACCTTCACCAGAACTGCCAAAATACAGTTTTCCCAAGTTATTACAACTTTCATCATTCAAATTTCATTTATTTTTTCATGTAAATAAATCCTTACATATAGATTGTAGGTTAGCTGTTTACGATGCATTCATCATATTTTTCTAATTTTCATTCTAATTTGGAAAACCCCTTGCTTCTAAATTTAAAACTAAAAGCACGTCAATTCCTACGATTTGTTATTAGAATGTATATTTTTAAAATGTTATGAGATACAACAAAACTAAGCTACATGTATGAGTTGCAAGCATTATTATTATTTGTATTATTATTTGTTAAGCATTATTATTTGCATTATTATTATTTTATGGCTGTGCAATAAAAGTTTGAAACTTTTTTTTACACCCAAAGTTTTATTTTCGAAACGGAATATTTTACCATATGAATGAAAACACAAACATTTCTACTGTCCTGCGAAGTGATGAAGATATTAACATTCCATCGTGTGGAAAATGTGCCTTAGTAGAAAAGAGTTCGAAAAAATGGGTTAATTTCTTTGAAACAAATTGAGGTCATAATCAAATAAATAAAGTTTTCATTCAATGCTTCATTTTTTTCTTTCTCGTCATTCCATTTCAAACGACCGAAATTAGGACCTCCTTACACAACTTTACTGTCTCGTGTGAGAATGAAAAAATGAGATTTATGCTGGCACCCTCGAATTTCTGTCAACCAACAGAAACGACTTCATTTGAATTGCCCACTTAAAATATGCCGCCTCCAAGCGATCCACGATCATCATCGTCGCTCTAAACGTGCTTCCCTAGCGTAGCATTTCCTTTCCCCGTTTCGTCTGACTACGCCGTGCCAAGCCTAGCCTCTTTGTATCATTCTTTTGCAGCAAACCGCTCCGAAAGGCTCTCCATCCTCCAACAGAAAAGACCAATTTAGTCGCGCTCCAATAAACCCCTATCGCATTTTGGGGGTGCGCGTTGGCGCGAGAATCAGTAAGTGGGGCCCGAGTTTCATAGCGACCCCAAGGAAAATTCCCATCGCCATCGCTCCCACAGTGAAGCCATCAAAAAAGCTTTTCTCAGTAGAAGAGAAACGAAAAAAAGTGGCCGACACCGAAGTAAAAAGTGTGCGTTCGCTTCAAATGTCTCCAAAATGAAGCCGGAAAATCGCTCCAGCGTCCCGTCGTCCAAGGGAGAAGAAAAATGGCGGAAAGAAAGGGAGCAACAAAAATGCCCCAGCACGCAAACGGAACCAGTGTTGTACGAAACCAAATTGGAAACTTTATGTAACGCTTATCGTACGTTCCGGTAATATACGGTTCCGGAGGTGACTCGGCCCTATCGTTATCGCTCGAAATGAAACGAATTTTCCGGACCACGATCAAAGAAAGGAATGTTTGTAAGTGAAGAGAAACGCGCGGTATCATAAACGCTAACGAAGTGGAAGCGTGGAGGCAAGCGGTAAGCTGAAAGCCCGGAAAACCCAAGGCTCTCGGTGACTTCTCCAATGAACCTTCCACGCGCTCACGGTAGGACCTCCAGTGCCCGTCACTGGCGGTGTATCTATCGAGTGGAGTGTTTTCCACCACTCCCGACGTGAAAGGCACTTTTTCCGACAGTGTTTTCCCCGCACTTCTCCGCCCGGGTGGAAAACACAACTAGAATAGAAAATAATTCACATACTTCCCGGCTGGGCCGGCTGGGGAGAACCGGGAAGTTTGTCAGTATGTACACCAGTTCACCAGTGTGTATAGCAAAAAGAGCGCCCTACAGCGAGAGCTAGAAAACAACGATGGAGAGTTTCGGACGAGTACATGGTGGGGAATAGGATCATTGAACGGCTTGTGGCAGCCCGATGTATATAAACCGAATTTGACCTACCCCGAAAAGTGAGCGAGAGCACTATAGGTAGGCGGGAAAAGCTGGAGAAAAAACTGCTAGTGGTGTGAGATCGGGTTTTCCGACAGCGAAAAAAACAACTGGTGTCGTTTTCTCGCAGAGCAAGTGAGGGAGGGCTGGTGAGTTTTCCTGGTCGTTCCAAGGCGACTGACCGAGTCAGTTCATATTTAGTAGCGACTTTTCCGCACAAAAATATATAATAACGTTAGGAGTAAATTGCGCAAGAGCGTAACTGTTTTTTTGATTTGTAAACAACTTGTAAACATGATTATTGAAAAAAACAAAAATGATTTGGAGAAATGTTATTGAAGCATTAGGAGACATTTTTACACATACTTGTTTTAATTGCTTCACATTTGTAGCGATAGAAACTGTAACTATAAAACAGTATAACACAACAAACAAGGTTCCAAAATGTGGTAATGGTGAAACGAGTTTTCGTCTCGAACTGCAGTTGTCAAAGATTTGGCCACGCCTCTTTTCCATACCTGCGAATTGCAAACAAAACGCCTCCTTTACCGAAGAGAATGCAAAAGAATTTAAACATCTTGAACTTCTCATGTATGTTTAGATAAATCTGCTTGAAAACGGAAAAAAATTGCAAAATAAAAATTAAAAAAATACTTTAAAATGTGAACTAAATCACAGCGATAACTCAACACATAGCCCATTTCTTCCTGAATGTTTTATCTCGGCTCTACCATCTTCCATCGCCTGCTTGCTTAGTAACTCGGCCACACGGGTGCATTTTTCTTCCACCTTTACCATTCAGTGTACCTTTAAAATGAACTTCTTCAAGCTCTCGTTCCCGTGCCAAATACTTGGGCATGTCGGCATTATCTACTGCTCCATGTAGCGCTTTGTCACACCGTGGAAGAAAACACAATGTTTGGGCCTGTCTCCGCAGCACCGCTCGCTGGTATATTTACCTTCTTCCGAGCACGACAATCATCTCATCTCGCTCGCAAATGCGAGCATCGGAAAGGGATGGCTGGTGAGGTTTGCCTTCGGCCAATCGTACGCTTCCATTGCCGTCATGCGCGTCCATCTTCGCTTGCAGCAAAATTGCCGTTCTCCCAGTGCCAGTAGCCAATGCTCTCGTCAGTGCGCAGTACGTCAAGCATATATCGAACACAATCATATATTCGCCCGTTGAGGCGCAGCTTCAGTTGATGTCAAGTAACAGTGGCGACAGGACGTGCGATTTTCGTACGCCCGGTGTACTCGTGTGTTTTGCGCGATTCGTGTGTTTTGCGTGTTCGACGAACGGCGTGTGTGCGTGTATGTGAACGTGTGTGCAAGAAGTGTAGAGTGATTTGTTGCGTTTGCGTTTTAATTAGCTCGGCCATCTTCTGGCAACGCGAAGAACGTCAAACAGATCCAGATCCAGATCGGTGCAAATGAAAACAGCTCCTGGTGACCGCACTGTGTGACGTAAACAAATGCAAGTGTTGCAGTGGTATCCGCAAAATGCTGAAGTGTACGTAAAGCTGCAGGTGTAAAATCAGCACACTAATGCTGCAGTGCCTATCAGCCAGTGATCGGTGCGGATTAGGTGCATATACAAAAGAATACATCCGAAAACGGGTTATGTGAGAGAGTTCACGATTTGAAGGTTCTACATCAATCTTCTATCGTGAACCGTGTGGTAAACGTTGCTCGGAACCAAATATCGCATCGCATGCGACAACCGTATGCAAACATTGCAAACCAACACCGTGCGTGCTAAATGTCTCGCAGTGACTGTGCCCTTTCAGCGAAGTGCACCGAAATCGTATGATGGATAATCCGAGCTATGGATCTGCTCACATGTCCTCGCCAGCGTTGGTAGTGTTCTCGCAAGCAACGAATGGATTAAGTGACGCCTTACGTATACAACGCCCTTTTCACTCTCAAGTAGGTTACTAAAAAGTCTTGAAAGCGTGTGCTACTAGGTTCAGATTTTTATTTATTTTTGTGTCCATCCAACGGGTGATTGATTAGTTTTTGAAAAGAAAGATTTGATCTAGATTGTAACTATACTAAATAAGTATTGAAAACTAACAGAAAACCAAAATCGAAATTGAGGACTCAACAATGTGGTTTCTTTTTCACACTATGGAAACGGGGTAGTTTTAAAATCAAGCACTTTAACCTTAATGAAGCATTTTTTTTATATTTTCTAAATGAAACTAACGCTCATGTTTTCATTTGGACTACGTTACAAATCTTGATAGCAAAAAAACAGCTATAGAAGTACGTTTTTGAACCGACAGCGGTCTTCAATATTAATTTGTTGGATCACTATGCTTTGGATATTTTAAGCAAAAATGATCAATAAATGTTGCTGAAATTGATTTATTGAAATGTTCTATTCATTTTTATATTTTCTATTTTCCTGTTTATGTAATTTCCCTCGCATGCTTGCTTTTCATTACACGTGTTGAAATTGTACTGTTCTCCTTCTGCTAATGCTTTCTGGATAGTTCATGCCGCAAAACGTTGAATATCAAAATACCTGAACATATTTTAAACATTCGGATAGTCAAATTTTGATTTAGGACCAAAAAATCAACAATCCATAGCGCAGTAAAACCAAACATGAAAACAAATAAATTAATGTAGAAATGTAGCAACCAAACAAGACCATGCATACCAAAATTATCACATTCAAAATGCTTTCGTTTGTTACGTTTATTATTTTCGTTATTCTGTACTATTGGTTGTTAATTATTGTTTTTTTCATGTTTTCGGATTTGTGGTTAAACCTTTTTCTTGTTGCACTTAAGAAACATTGCTAGGCAATTTATTAAAATAAAAACAGTGTACAAAGATTCACAAGCTAAAGCGAAAATCAAACTAACCTGGCTACCATCAGTACACGTTCAATGCTGTATATAGTATCAGTTTTTATTGATGAATTTGAAATTAAACTACACAATTTAAAGTAATTAAATCGGTATCCTTAAACTATGTTAGATTTGTTAGTTCTATCAGTGGATGCAGAACATTTATAGATCAGAAACGAGGATCAAAAAGATTATTTTTATTATGCCTATTAAAGTGATTTTTAATTAATAATTGGACAATTTTCCCACCCTCTGCTTCAGCTGCCCGACGCCAAGGATCTGCACCATCTCTCGCTGATGAGTGGATACGGTGCACACCTTCTGCATGGCTTCCAGCCCCACTTTCTGCACCCGCTGAACCCGGCCGTTTCGACCGCTAGCGGTACCAGCCCGTTCAGCGGCAGCGGTGCATTCGTCAAACCGTTCCCGTCCAACCTGCCCCTACCGTCCGCCTTTGCGCCACCGAAATGTTTAGGGTTCGGCATCGATCAAGTAAGTTGACCACCGTCAGCCGTCGGGTTGCGGGAAAGTTGCGTCGGTTGGTCCGGCCTGGTTTCGCTAAATGATCATAGAACATTTTCTCGAAGGGACTTCTGTTCGGTTCGTCCGGCTCGGGTTCCGAATCCTTCCGGACGGACTCGTCCAGTCCAGCGTGTACATCGCTCTCGCCGCCCGCCAAGGACGAATCTCTCGAGGGACAGACCAGTGAGGATGGCGATCGGGAGCGTGATCGTATCTGCAGCCCCGAACGCAGTCCCGAAACACCCGGCTTCCGACGTAAGTAGCGCCTTAGCCTAATGCATACCATACGTTTCCTGTCGTGTTCCGCGTCCAGGAAAGCGACCTTTGAAGCCACCAACACTGGGCTGGATGTGAAAATTAAATTTTATTACCATCTCCGAAGCGTGCCAGGCTTTAGCCGAAATCGGTTAGCACTTCGCTCACCCCAAACGCCCACCAGCAGGCAAAGCCCAAAAGAGAAAAGGGTACGATTGTACGGCTGAGAGGCAGCCCCCTGTACCGCACATAAACATGTCGGAAGTGTAACTCGATCTTTTACTGCTTCCTTCGCTTCGTGCGTACTTCCTAATTCCGACCGCCAAAGGAGCAAATTTTTGATACTTATTATTTTTCTACACTTTAAATTACGAGCGGCACTTAGCATCTTCAGTTTGCGCTTCTTTTGGAGATGTTTATGGAACCGCTTTTAACACGTTCCTCGAAATGGATAAGTACTAAACGCAGCTTAACATCTTAATGCGTTGTGCGTCGTTGACAATAAAACTTACGGATTAGTGTATTATTAACTGTAATTATTCACCAATTTCCCAAGATTTTTGTGTTTTGGGTCATGGTCATATTAATATGTACATTTTGGGCAATTAATTTTGCAATCAAATAATGAAGTAAAACTGAGATAAAATCTCCCTGAATTAAAATTTACAAAAATCATGAATTCTGTAAATAATTTTGTACAACATGTACAACAAAATTTTACATAACATAGATTTTGTATTTTTTATTTTAAATTTCATAGGGACAACCTTCCCGTATTGCATAATATACATTTTGTACATGTTTATGATTTTGTTGAATTTACATGAACATTATTTTTTTAGTATTTTACCCAATTTTTATAATCTACACATAACTCTTCTTTAATTGCATACTTTATTCAATTAGTAAAATTACATTCTTTTACAGAATGTTTATGTTTTACATTCTTTTAATTTAGTTATTATTATTGATTTTTATTATTACATCTTATTTTCTGAATGCAGGATCTGTCACTCTTCCTACTGATTCGTATAATTTTAGAAATACTTTTTAATAACTTTTTCGTGCATAATTTACACTTTTTTACCACTTATTGTTAAACTGAAAGGATATGAGATGGTCGATTTTATTGTTACACTTTGCTACATTTAAGCACAATAATTTGACGAATCCATTTTACTCAGTACAACCGCAAAACCATTTACCACAACATGCCAAAGGAATCCCAGCTCGTAATCATTCCAACTAATTGGCCCCACAATCCCCACCCAGCTCAATGGCCCGTGCCACACCGAAAGGCCCCGTTCACCCAACACTCCCTTGACCCTTTTCCTCCATCGGCTAAACCACTTAACCCCGGCGTCGGTCCGTGTTTGTTTGGATTCGCTTTTGGAAAACAATACCTCATAATAACCTTTTCATCGCTACATGACACGATACGCATCGGTTGCTCCTGCCGAGAGTGAAAATTTTCCAAGAAATTTCCAACATTCCACCGACGACTCCACTCATCCCGACCCCGCTGGGTAAATGGTTCCGTTCAACATGATCTCTCTGTTCCGCTTCCACCGCTGGGCTGATAATTAAGCTATCATGCCCCGTGAAAGACACACTCGAACAGATTGGTACTAAACGGTTCAACAATAGGCATTCGCCTTCTAGTGACTCCAGCCATTTATTTTTAACCTCCGATCAAACAACGATGCACTGTGGAAAGAGTAGCGGAGCAAGAACTTGCTTGGAGGTTATGAAAACTACAAACACACGCCATTCAGTGGACGCGTTAAAGAAATGCACCGCGTTGTGCACTTGAAGGTGGCGAGTGGGACTTTGAACATGTAAACATCTCACGAGAGGAAGATAACCGTGCTGTAACTTAAACGGATCTGACTCTCATTCCGTACGTGTGGAGGAGCGCGCTCGGCGCAATATGGCAACATTTGTCTTAAGCGGAACAATTAAATAATCGGCGAGTGATCTATTTGGGTGAGGTTTATGGTTTTACCCTTTGGGCCCTCCAGTTTTCACCCACAACCTAATCAGCATCGGAAAACGATCGTTCTACGGATTGAGTTATGGTACATCGCGTTTAAAATGCCAGCGCAGCGTCCTGCCAGTCAGAAATTCTTAAACTGATTTCCTTTTCACTTCTCTCGACGATGGATGGTTCAGCCTTCCGTTTGGCGTTCGGTCTCATTAACAAGCGCACGGGACCACAAATGGTCTGGTGACCATAAATTTTCCGAACGAATACCTTAAGCTGAACGGGTGAATCGGGTTCCCCCTTTTCAGTGACCAGTGTGGAAAATCTTAAAAATCCATTAGGTGAGTTATGTTAAAGCAAGCTGCTATTTTTCTGTGGTTGAAGCGCGGCGTCGTAGCGTTCTGGCGAGCGTGAAGCATTAATAGATAGCAATCAGTGTTAACGCCATCTTCTTGTTGTGGCATGTTGCTGATGTACGAAATTTGTTAACCACCCTGCTTCTGCCGGATAATGTAGCCAGTTCAATTTCTTCTCTGAAAGTAAATAAAATATGCGTAGTGTTTGTAAATAATGATTGTATTGTTATTTTGACCCATCGGTTTTTGTACGACAAACGGCTGTGCTTGAGCTTATGTGTCCTTGCAATTTAAGATTACCAAAATTTATATATTTGTTTCATAATTTGCATTTATAATTTAAATTAGTTTGGAATTTTAAATACATTAGTTAAAATATATAGGAATAATTTACAGAAAAATTTAATTGTGAAGAGTTAAATGACTATTTGTACACAAAATCAAGTACAAACGGTCACTTTACTCACCGCGTTGAAATTTTAACATTTTGTCACCCAGATTAGAATTAATAAAATTTTATCCTTATTTATAAAAACATAAAAGAACCTAACGACTGTGGGAAACCTGATTACAAAGTGAAGTGAAGAAAAAACCAAGGATAAAATAAATAAGGATTAGGATTATTATTTATTTACGTTAAATACAATAGAAATGAGTTATGAAGGTTATTTATGGAGCTGATTATAATTGAATATGATAATACAAAAAAAAATAGATATAATAGATTATCATAAAAAATAACAGAAAACTGCGCTAAACTAACTACTTCAAGTTTCTATGAAAAACTTCTTAATTTCTCTTTGAAGGCATCTTTGCCCATCCTAACACGTTTTCTCTTACTGGTAATATTATAATATTTTACTAATTTCAAATTCCTAAGAAAACAAATTCTTGTATTTGATTCGAATAATGTATCGAAGTATATTATAGCCTCTAAGACTGAATTCTAAGTTTACTGTAATTTTCTTTAGTTTTTTTAGAGTGATTTAAATTTACATTTTTAAAATTTCATTTTTTTCATATCGAACAGAAACATGATTTTATGCCTTAATGAAATTAAAAATATAGTAAAATAATTAAATTACTCAATTCAATGGAATTCAACTCACCATTTAAAAAACGTATCAATAGAGCAATGATTTTATAAATAAATTTGAATCCAATTTTCAATCCATACCAACTGTTTCCATACGAAGAATGACAAACGTTGTGCTGACAAAACTCACCTTTCACCGCATCGCTTCAACACAGTCAACCCACCGCATTTCAATCGGATGACGATCGGGTCAGTCGATAATAAAACGTTGAATTCAACAAACAAGATAAAACCCCAACTAGTCCCTTTAGAACGCATGAGCCCAAAGGTGCCTAACCAACTCACACCGTTGAGTCCTTGCCCGACCACATCCGACGGAATGGCAAATATCAATCGAATTTTCTCACCCCTAATTCTCATCCTCCGCGATAAGCCGGAGTTGGCGGGAGTTTTACAAATTGGTGTGAAAATCGCTACCGCTCCGAGTGCGCTGCATGGTTGGTTTGGTTAGAAATTTTGACAAAATTACAAATTCATCCCACTCTCGACGATGTTATGGGACGTAAAGTGGATGCCAACACCTCTCCCCTACTTGGCACAAATCACCGTAACGAAATTACAGCAGAAAACTGTAACCCTCCTAAAGTGACTTCGAATCACTTTTGCCGTCGGTAAACGCGCCAGCGAACGAACCGGCAATGTTCTGCTCCCGTGAGGGAGAGAGTATATTTCCTCCCGCAACCAGTGCGATTTCCTGCTATCAAACATATTTTTGCATTCCTCGTCACGTTTTTGCACGCTGACGTTAAATCGTACTTACCAGAGGACACACTTGGGAACACACGTAAACGCATCGGTAGTGTCGGAACAGACCGCGTCATTCATCGCATGACTTCGACTCGTTCGACTTGGTGCGCTCCGTTCACTTACTGCGCTCCGTTATCTCTCCGGGTGATTATGATACGATTATGATAGCAATAAATACAGCATCCCATCGTCATCGCTACCGTGCCGAGCCTGAGACGTATTACCATGGGCTGATCATTTGCCTAGGAACGTGTTGGAAGAGTCCCGTTCGGCACCGATTCCAAATTGGAACGAGTCAATTGCATCGCGTTCTGCGTGGCCGACGAATCGGCTCTCGGCACTAAACCGGTGCGATGTATAATTGCTAGTTGCTTTAATGGCAACAAATTAATTGCTGATTAAATTAGAAATTATTTCTGTTACCGCATCACCCGAGTGATGTGATCAGTGCAAGCACGTCGCATTGTGCAATTTAGAAACCAGAACAGTTCGTTCTGGTATGTGGGTTCTTTGAATGACACGATGGATATTATTGCTTGTTTCATTACCGTGCTTAAATGGGACGTGAAATCGCCCAGAACAGCACAAACATATCCCAAGTGAAGGTACGTTTGTTCGACCGATAGTAGTTGGATTATTTGTTTTCATTAAATTATCACAGTATAAGTAAAATAATCATAACTCCTCGATCGTTTTGTTCTTTAATCAATAACCACAAAAACATCAATACGTCAACGTACAACAAAGCTAATTAAAATAAGCAACCTTCGCACCGCTTCGAAATCAGAGTCATGCTTGCCTACATTCGCTTTTCCATGCGTAATAATAACACAGCGGCTTGCGCTACAATAACGACGAAACTACAAGATCACAGAGCGGATACCATACTCCGCAAACAAAGTGGAACCATTCCAAACACAATCGCTGGCCGATCGCGGAACGAACCCGTACGATCGTAAACATAAACACAGTCCACCGTGGATCAGAGAGCGTCGAGCCGAAACGCCATATGGTTGCAGCTGGGAAATTTTTCCATTTGGAACACACTGTTCCTAAAGCGACAAAGAAAACCCCTTGTTCTCGCAACCGCATCGATGGTGGTAAGCGTAAGCAGTAACTTTTCCAAAATGTTCCCGATTCTTTCGAAACTGGAATACAATTGTAGCGATATCGCAATACGATCGCTAGTCTATGAAATTCTGTTATGATAAACTTACTTGTTACTCAAACATGCGCAATGGATTTCATTGCGCTTATGACACCTTTTGAATAGAAAAACGGAAGAGTACGCCGATCTTAAGCTCCAAATGGGTTGTATCATGCGGTTCATAAATGCTATCGTTTTCCGCAAAAGAAGTATATACGGGAGGCTATCTTGTTTAAACGATAATTTCGAAAGATGTGGTTTTTATTACATTCATTTTTGATTTCAGTTTATATTTTGCTGTGAGTTTATATCATTCAAATTTACCAGACACATTTTATAGAAAAGAAAGAAGTCTGTCTAACAATTGTTGTAGTATAGTTTTTTAAATATAGTTTTAATGTTTTGTCGTATAATTTGATTTTCGGTGCAAATGTTCATTTCTCATTAATTTCTTACCAATCGAATCATTTTGTTCAGTATCACATTAGCACAAACATTTACTGAATGTTCACATAAATGGAGGAGTGTTTAAAAGATAGTTAAAACTACCCCATTTTGTTTGGCAAACACTAATTTTATCTCTGTTATTTTTATGCCTTTTGGAAGTATAAATTTAACTAGTTATTACTTCAATTAATTTTCAAAAGAACTAGTTAATTATCGAAAGAATTTAAAATTTAGCATCAATATTGTTTGTAGCTAGTGTTCAATAAAACCAGGAAATTTTCAATTTCAATTTAAAACCAATCAAACTCTTCTCATAAATAAATCAATGACTAAAGCACCAAACAAACAACATAATACAAAATACATACTAGTTCCAAAAGTATTGATGTATAACTAATACTTGAATTGCATTGTAGAGAATGCAAACTTATTATAAGATCTAATAATAAAAATGGCATTTATCTTTGGCAATCGGACAAAGTGTAAAATAATTAGATTAAATTAGATAATTCCAAGTTGACTAGTCTAAACATGATTTAAAATTATTTGTGAATCAGGCGCTATTTAGAGCAAAATGAAGCGCTAAACTGTGTGAAAAGACATTCATAACATCTATTCCAACACTTTAAACCCTTTTTTGTGTGTCTGTTTTCGATGCGCCTGTAGTATTTGAGTAGCTCTTGCATTGTGTGATTTCCGCTAGCACCTTTAACCATCTGTTCTATCAGGATACGACTCAGGGCGCATGCATCAATGCAGCATCTCTGAGCTGCCGAGATTTCTCTATTGCCATTGATAAAACCATCCTTCTTCACTCGCGTTCACTCTTGGATCACTCGTAAACCCAACATAAACCGCCAACGTTCAAGAGCCCTTGAATCATAATTCACTTCAACAAGATTCTCTGTGTGCACACACATACACACAAGCAGTGTAACATCTCATGCCGCCAAGTGTGGCACTAGCTTCACATGATGCCCGAAGTGGCATCTCGTAAAATCAAAGTCAACCACTGCCGCTAACCGTTCCGGTTGGCAAATGGCAAACACGAACACACAACAAAAAAAAACTCGACAACAATTTTCCCCATTACCCCCTGTACGTGTATGCCGCATGCAACAGAGTGAGTTAGCTGCCGTTTTCCTAGGTTGATGCATTTTTGCGTTTGGGTCGAGGATACGGTCGGCCACATCGACTCTTGAAAGTCATCGTTATTTATTGAAATTGTAACCTCAAACGGATCGCATGCCGTGCGCAGGATAATGAGTGCCGCCACGACCTCGCCCGGTAGAGCACACACGCACAGAAAAAAGGACGAAACAATCCAAAGTGACATGATGCTCAATTCATTTGTTTGATCCTGCTACCGTTGGACCGTTGCGGCCGGCCGTGTGCTCCCTCTTCAAAAGTCCCGCACTGCCGCATGTGCCGCTTGCTAACGATTGCTCTTTTTCCCCGGCGTTCATCGCTTCGTCCCTTCGTTGCGTCGTCGTTCTCACCGGCCAGTTCGATTCAAATGTATCGAGTGAGTTTTAACAATGTCCTAATTGACAAATTACAAGGGGTTGACACCGTACGGTCGATCGAGTAACATTTTGGGCACCCCTCCCGAAAGGTAACCGCTACGGACGGAAAATGGAAATGGTTCGTCTTGCCACGCCGCACGACAGTACTTCACTTTTATGCGGTTTTCCAATTTCAATTAGCACATAACGCAGCATCATAAATAATAAAAATGTGCTTTTTTTCCTTTTGATTCCGCTCATTCGAACGATGGGACGGTGTTCCGAAATCATTTTACTGCCTTAATTTGAACTGTTGCCAGGAGGAATTGTTGTTACGCAGTGAACGTGTGTTGCATTCTCTAGTGTTCCCTTCCCCGTGATAACGTGAAGCATAACGGGAAAAAGGTTGAGTTTTATTTTATATCTCCGAAGCCATTGTGTTTCAACTAATGCTAGCGTACTGAGAAACATAGCGTTGGCTTTGTTCAAAACCCATCCATAGAATGAATTTGATTAATGCATTCCTTATGTTGAAGTCCGGTTCCCGGTCCAGTGCGGAACAACTCGATCGAGCCGTTTTCATGCTGAAATCACTGTCCAAAGCCAAACACTATTCAATTCGCTCGCTGATCAAAGCACCCGCTAGCCGAGGAAGTCCGAGTTCCTAATGGAAGCGAAGCGCGGTCGAAAACCCGCGCTGGATACTTTTTAATATTTTTATTTACTTTTACGATACCGGAATATGGTTTCCTTTTACAGACCCTTTTAACAATTTACTCGCCCCGGCCGGTCGGCAAACTTCTGATCGGGGTCCGCTGCTTTTTACGATAACCTTGATGCGCCACGATGGCAATCGACCGACCAAACGCGCTGCGCTTTACTGCCACATCCACGCCATAGGCGTTGGGAAAGGGAAAGCCTTCACCATACTGCATTGCTGGTCTTACAATGTTGCTTTGGAGTGGCCGATAGGACTAGCGGCGATTGATACTTTCTGAAGATGAAAAACAAGCAAGACACGAAAAAGCACACGCTTCTCACGTCAAATTAGGAGAACCTGAAAAGCATTTTGCATGCGAGAGAAAGCTACGAGGTTTATTATCTTCCTTCCACAATGTTGCCACTTCATTATCCGTTTTTGGTGACTTTCTCAGAAAAGAAAAAAGCATAGGAAGCTGCTATTGCTTAACCAGTAATTGCCTAAATTATTAGCTGACAAGAAGGTATTCAATTTTCAATAATAACATAAAAGTTATGTCAAAAGGAAGTAGAGAAAGTTAGAGGAAATAGAAGTGGGAGAAATTAAACATTTATACAGATGACTCTAGGCTGATTAAACCCAAGTATTTTTTTCTCAGCCATTTCCTCAGTAGATAAACTATAAACTCGTTCTAAATAAAAAAAACTAATGTGTTTTGTGTACATGAATGTACTCGGTTCGCTACTTTTATAATTGTAATAAAGGTATTAATATTTCATAAAATCATATAGAAGCATCTTTTTACATACCAATGGAACGAATTCTTTAACACAGTTCTTTTTTGTTTTGTGTTAAAGTATTAAAGTATCCAGTTTAAAATTCATTTTTACGTATGAATTTGAATCTCTGTTGTATTACAAAAAACAACAATCAATTTTCAATGTTTTTATTGAAAAATTCTATTGAAACATTAGTTATAATATTGATTGTCATGTTTATTTTCTCAGTCGATAATACATTTGTAGCTAGAGTTGAACATAAAAATATTTTTATAATTTTTTTATCAACATCTCTATGCTGAGCCCTCTAATAATGACATCAATAACATTGTACATGTACACTCAACTCTGTCCAGTTGCATCTGTTCGCACCTTCAATTCTCTCGTCCAAAAAATACTAAACAAACCCAACTTATCACAGCCGATCTGAAGAGAACACCCTTCCGCGACAACTGCGATTATGACGTGCGGAAAGCCTTAAAATTAATCCTTCAATGCGAACGCGAGATGAAAGTGAGCTCACAAGACCAATCAAGCTCAATCTCATCGGCGGACAGAAATCTTCCCACCGCACGATGGGGGCATTGCGCCTTGGGAGCTTTACTGCCGCACATGGGCTGAAGATGAGGAACGGAATCGATGGAACAGGAAGGTGAAAAAACCAGTAGTTAATCTCCGAATGACAGCCGGCTCCGTGCGGACAAAGCGGGGTCGATCTGTGTAATCGGGTGGCAGTATCGAGTGTTGGCGCAAACGCAACCCAACCGAAACCCAAGCTAGTCCGGACAAACCAGCTGGAATTTCGTACGCAACTTTTTTTTTTTTGCTGCTGATGCTCGCAGTAAAAGACGCGAGCGAGTGGCAAGAATTCTGAAGCCTGATTAAAATCTTCAAATTTAATCAACTTCAGCCGGGTTTCGCCGGCGGGCTTTGCAGTGAAGTGTGAAGTGCGATTTCGAGTCCGATCCGATCGGGCGAATCCGTCCGAAACAGCGAAGCTCGAAAACGCCCGTCATCGGGGTGTCGTAAAACGCGGGGTGCATCCAGAACGATCGGGCCTTCAAAATTCACACTTCACAGCAACATTTACCGGCGAGCACGTCGTGCGTTCGTGGTGGAAGGAAAAATAAATAACTCCGATTTTGTGTGTGTTTTTTATCAAGCGACCGATGGCGTGGTTCAGCTGGAATGTGGAAGTTTCGGTTTTAGCGTTCACGCAACAATCCGTAAATCCTTTCGGGCAATTTCACAATGCGGACTTCACCGCAGCGTACCAAGGCGAGAAAGTATTTAACGGTAGCTGGTTATGAACAATGCAAACGTATCAGAGTGACATCTGCCCGTAATAATTAGGACAAACTCGGTACACTGTTCATCCCTCTATCGCTTGTGAAACCATTTCAATTGAAATGCTCCTCGATTGTCAGGCTGGGCGCGCTTGAGACCATTTTTATAATCTTCTACAAACCTTAAAAATTATTTTAATTTATCGAATCCATCAACCAGAACGGTTGCGGAGCTCCCTAACAAGAGCCCGATAAGAGCACCCGGCGGTAGAAGGTGTGAAACGCTTCCCGGGCTGCAAAACATCCCCGATTCGTGGAGGGATGAAATCAGATCGCTTCCTATTTTAATTCCTACTCTCCGCCCGGCTCGGCAGCAGTAGCTCCGCTGAGGACTCTGACAGCAATTCCTTTGACAGCCCCGGCTCAGTGCTTCACCCCGCCCGGTTGCACGATTTATTTGTCGGTAATCCTTAAAACCAACAAAACGGCCTACTGACAGCAGGGCCGAATCAGGGAAGGGCGGAACGCCGGTAGGGAAACACACAAAGACAAGATAGCAATAAAAAAGTCAACAACGATGTTTTTCTTCTCCTGCTCGGTTTCGCACATTTTTCGCTTTCCTATTCACTTCCAGGCGGGTGCCACCGTTTCAAGCGAACCCGGCAAATAAAGGACGCAAAGAAAGGCAGGGACTTCTCAACTTTTTTCAATAGCCGAGTGTTCGTACAAAGCTCCGGATCAGAATACGTGGCTTGGAAAGTGGCAAATCTGGAGGACTCTGTCTCGATCTCCATCTCTCTAGCGAGCCACGGATAAGGTTTACCTTTGCACGTATTCATCCTTCGGCCGTGGCCCACCCTTCCCGTGGAAGGTCCTGCCGTTGCCGACCCTGTTCCACGACGCAGGACGCAAGTCGAATAGAGAATAAAATAAAAAAAAACCACACCAAACCAAAATTTCGTTCCGATGAAAAGAAACATAAAAGGCAATGCCAGAGGTGCCCATCATTTGTCGTGCTAACAAGGCTGCGGGGCTGCTGTTGGCCGGCCTGTAATGGGATAACAGGGGGCGCAGTATCACTTTCGCAGCACGGCACAACTCCCCGACACATCTGGGTCGGCCAAACAATTTGTAATATTTTAGAAAAATAATATAATCTGGTATTTATCATTGACTGCTACTCGATCGGGGCGCCCCCTCGAAGGGTGCGAATCGGGGTGTCCGGTGAAGGCAATTTTCTGTCGTCACGGGGGTCGTCGTCCCTGCTATTTTTTTCTTGTATGCGGTTGACTGCGAGATGAACAATTTGCTAGCCGCGAGCTGTGGGTTACAGGGGATAAGTAGCTGTAAGCTTGCCCGAAGGTGTGTCGTACCATGTACGTCTGTGGACGAGATTTTCGCCCTTATTTCATTTAAATATCACATTGCACTGCCAAACCGCACATTGATTTGTGTGTCAGGATGTTATAAATTGATTTTAACAGCAATTAGTATAACGACCAGGCTATTGCTTCAAAAATGAATAAATAAAACAAACTTTGGTTTATTTGGCTTTAATACGTCATTTTCGGTTGCAGATTCTAATGTAGTGCAAGAATCTAATTTTAAATAACAAAATAGAAAACTACAACCAATTGCTACTAAATACGAAATTCACAAGTAAGGTTTTAACTCTCAACGTTCATTAACATATGGGACAGAATGTATTGGTTAACAACGTGGCGTAATTAGTTTGAAACAATAAAATAGACCATCTGTATTGAGTAGGATGTTACTTATACTATAAACAGCCGAATAAGAGCATGTGTGAACTATTGCAGGAAATCCACCCATCAAAACGGGCATTGTATATACAATAAAGTTCAGTCTAAATTTGACACTTTTTACATTACTGTGGAATTTGAAATTATAACTGCTCATTCGTGCCTTATTACAACACAGCTTCCATTTCATACTTCAATCAATGCTCTTAACGTTAAATTGATGCTGAATGAAGAGAATCTACACATGAACACATTTAACCATTTTTAAACCAATTTTTATGAAAATTCATTATTAAGTTAATAAGTAAATAAATGGGAAGGAAAATCAAAGAAGCTCACATTTATTTTGTAACAAGAATATTTAAACTAAAAAATTTAAATAATTACATTAAATTTCATTAAAAAGACCTAATATTTAAGTGATACCTGTAAATGGTAAACAAGCAGCCAGTTTCTAAATTGAGTTGCAATGCTACATTTCATAATTTTCCATCACTCGTATGCAGGATAATTAAGAACTGCTGCAACTACCCATCTGAAGGTGCCAGCAGTACCACATTGCCGCACAAAAACCGACGAATTTGAATTATAACACTAATTGCCTTCGATTTGGAGTCGATTTCAGCACAGTACGATAGCAAGCCATCCCAAACCTTGTGCCGAAGTTCCACGCCCTCAACAAAGAGTCAAATTATCCTCACATTTTAGTACCGAGCGCGGGAAAAACTTCAATCGTGCAGCCGGAAAAATGATCGATTATGTCTGCGGAATGGTTGGCTGGGTCGCCGGTTTTGCGGGTCCGCCTGCCCCACGGCCGTTACCGTCACGATTAGCGATGCCGATAGATAATTTGCAAACTTCGACGCCTGATTGCGACGCAGTTGTAGTTGCAGTTGCAGTGAGCGTCGCCCCGGGAATCGCAATCGCGCTGTACTTCTGCTACACCTTCTGCTACTGATCTACTCGGTTTGTCCTACCTCGCATGCCGTATGTGTGTGACATGTGCTTGTTGATGCTGACGATAATGATGATGATGATGATGATGGTGGTGACGTAGACGGCTGCTCTTGTCCCTTCCCTTCGGCCCTTTCCATGGACACTCATCGCGGCGCATAACCGTGAGATGCATTTGAATTGAATGCAATTTTTGTGTCGACTGCATCGTCACGCGTTCGCTCGTAGGAAGTGCACACCGCAGTTGGTACACACGAGTTCTAGGGACGGCGAGTTTTGGCGAGGGACCGTCAATCGCAATCGCATCGAGGCCCGGATGACCGAATATGGATGGCTCGACACAGTTGGGAGAGGTACCTGCACATGGTTTATGAACCGATGGTGAGCGTATAAATGGTTTCTAAATGCTAATTACGCTGTATAGTGTCACGCGGTGGAGTAGACCTAGGCAAATACAATCCCCATATCAAGATGCGAAGGAGACTTTAACTCACGTTGATACGTAAGAGAAAAAAACAAATGCCAATTATTAACCTACACGAGACAACGTAATGAACTTCAAATGAACTATTCTAAAAACATTGTTCAATACAAAGTTAAGAACTTATTAAACACTGGCACAAATGCTTGCAATAGCAGATACATCTCTTGCAATCTCACAAATAAATCTATAAACGACGTATCGAACGCATTATGCATTAGATGATGGACAAGAAACGCACGGAGTAAAGATGACAGCCCATGATCGATGGACGGATGTCCTTGAATGTGGTCATCAGTTGATGCGTTTCGGAACATCCGCAACATTGCCCGGGCACGCTCATCATTCCAAAGCCGCCAACGAACTACAACCTCCACTACCAGCACAACAATGAGTAATTTCCGCCTTGATCGGTGGCGTTTCCCAGTGTGCGGCGAACGAATTTCCCCTTTCCAGCGAAACCCACCAGCAGCGCAGAGGAAATGGCAAGGTTTTCTAAATTGATCGTACGCTGCCCTTCGGGTGCCGGAAAAACTCACGCTAACGGGCGACGCGTGGAAATCACGTAGGAAAAATTTTATAACAATTTAAAATTCGTCCGTACGTGAACCAAATATTTTATCATTATTAGCGTTGTCATTCCGTGGTAGACACGGCAAAAACACCACACATTGGTTTCGTGTTGATGTTTCTATTAGCCGTTTCGGTTAGGCAGGAAGGGAAGGAAACGGACTCCGGTCGGACAGCCGTAGGTGTGATGATGATTGTGTTAGTGTTCCTGTTTTTCCCCTTTTTTCTGGCGTAACTCTTTCCGTTCTTTTAGCTTTTTGGTTTTCCCTCCGTCGTACAATCGTTTGCAATCGGCCGCCTGGTGCAACGCTCGTATGATTCATGCTCGATGCTTTTTCCTCATTTTCGGAGGCGCGTTTCAACGCCGTGTTGTCGCACCGTTCACATCCCGGTCGCGGTGGTGGAATGTCGACGACAGTGGCATGACATTTTTCCTCCACCGCTTCTACTGCTGTCGCTGCTGCTGGGCCCAAGCGCGGATAGGTGTACCGATTGTGTCACGACCGACTGTGGCTCGAGAGACGTCGGCGTCGGTGGTGAGTTCGGAATCGGTGCCGTAAACATAACTTGACCAGCAAGCCTCCGACGGGTATAGGCGACAAAAAAAAAACACACATACACCATCCCGAGGTAGATAACAAAACGAGCGGCTGAAAAAAAAAGCGGTAGGTTGGTGGCAGGACAGCAGGAGTAGAATTTCGCTCGCTGGACGTGCGCCCTGCAAAACCGAAGCGCGTTTACAAAAAGCGCCGGCTCGCGCAACGCAAAAACAAAAACGCTTCAACGCCACCAAAACGGACACAATGTGAAATGAAAATGTCACTACATAAGTGGAAACAAGTGGAACCTGATGGTCTCTGTCTGATGCTTGTTTAACGTGACGGGCAGCGTGCAGCTTTTTTTATGCCCTCCGCACCCTTTCCGACCACCAGCAGCTTGGCCCTCGACGCATGGTCGGAAAAATGTTGACCGCGCTCGCCGCGTCCTCGAGCATTCTTTCGCCCCGAACGGTGAACAATCATCGCGCGCGCGTATCGAACTGGTGGATCCGATCGGATCCGCTTCGGTCACTCGATTGTGCAACGTAATTACAACGCGCGTGATCTTGTGAGATGTTTGTGTTGGTGCGTCTTACATGCACCGAGTGCCGAGGCATTCGATGGTGCATTTCAGGTACCCAGACACCATATGTTGGATATGATTCATTGCATTGATGAAGTTGTTAGTTGTAAGTTGCATTCCACGGTGCGTTCTGTGCTCATGAACACCCGGAATGGGAGGGTGTCGAAGTGTCATCGACGATCGGCTCGGGAGCTAATCGGATTGTTAACACTGAGCAGTTTATTATGGTTGTTGTTGCGCAAGTGTTACTACACGATGGCAACCGTATGATGGCTGTACAAATAGTGTAAAATAGTTATTGGGAATTTTATGATGGGTAAAGTAATTGTACATCTATCTGTATGCAATAATATCTCATGTTGGTTATTTTAACGAGAGTCTTAGGAACTGTATCATGTATTTTATTACTATATCATTTTCTGACTAGCAAAAAGCATTTTTAAAAGATGTAATCGACTTATTCTGTGTATGACTCACTATAATATTAAAACACAGGAACCTTAAAGGCGTTTTACAACAACATGCAAATGATAAAACCATTTGTCCGAAATATGTGATTATCATTTGCACATTTTATAGTCAACAAACATTTTTTCAAAATTACTTTTCGATGATGGTGTGCAAGAATATTGCTGCTTTTTCTTGTTGTATGTTATATTGATGTATTGGTTCATAAAAAAAACTAAATACTAATAGATAATCCAATAGTTATATTATTGTGAAATAATTCATAATTGTTGTTATGTCAAATAATTACCACTAAAACATACATTTTTGTGAAATGTGATATGTGTATAATAAATCATACAATGATGAGCACATTAACCAAATACCATTAATAAATAATTAGTTATAAATCAAGCATAGTTTAAAAACTAAATATCAATACCATATCATAAAAAAAATTAAAATCATCCAAACAGACTATAGTTTGCATCTTTTTATAAATATATTTTTGAAAAATTATTGTTATTTTTCTTGCATTGAAGCAATGATCCTTTCCTTTCTTGGGGTGTTTTTTTTTTATTTTAGTTTCATCTGTTTGTTGAGATTCGTTACAAAGTGTTTTCAATTGTGTTCGAATAGGTTAACCTTGGTTAACGATTTTTTAAGAGCGGTAGCTTTACACTGAAAATTAGACCTAGACTGATTTCTATTACATTAGCTCTAATTAAGTTATTTGATGTTCAATGTAGCAACTGTATTAGTCAAGAGCGATTTAGTACTATTTATTTTGTACTAGGCTGTGTGCCTGACTTTACCAAATCTCTACACATTCCAATTATCGCCAATATATATTAGATATTAGTCATCTGTTAGATAATTTCAAATAAAACGTCATCAAACTGTCTGTGGTGTACTCCACCATTCGGAAATGAAACGACGGATTCAATTTGCCCCATCATAAATGCCAATTCGCGTAATGCACGCTGACATACATGTCCGACGGCATTATAATGCGTCCTATTGCAACTAACTTCCCGGAACTCCGTGACGATCTGGCTAATTCAATAATGAAGAAATCATTTCCACGCAGCAAAAGCGGCAAACATAAATGAACCCCACCGACCGACGGCTAGTTCGTCCCTGCAGGACACACGTACTGCCCGGGAGACTTACACAAACCTTCGGCTAGCTGTGCCACAGACGACGAGTGATTTGTGATACGGTGCCGCAGTATCATTTTTGCTCTCATTGCCCGCGAGTTGATTTATCTGTGCGCTGCTTAATTGGATCAGTTGCCCTGGTTGCTCCCGTTCGAAGGACATGGGTGCTTTGATTTTGTTTTCATTATTTCTTTTTTTTGTGAGCGATTCTTACGTTTATCGTTATTAGCCCCAGCACACCTCCCTTCGCGACCGTGTTTGCTGCGATAACCAATTGTGGAAAGTATGGCGTTTTAACCTTTTCAAGCCATCTGACGACAATTGCAGCACGAGCAAATGCTGCACGATGCGACGGGAAGTTCAGAAAAATGGACAACGAACCAGCACGTCCATGCGTGTAGATTATATGACAATCGATCGAGTGAGTGGAAGCGATCGATCGAAATCGGGTGTAGTGCAGTTGCAAAATGTGCAAACGGTCCCCCGGAGCCCGGACCAAACTTAATTGAGCCAACCGGGCAAGCTTCCCATTAAGGATGCTTCGAATGTGCGAACGTAATTTACCGATCGGGAGCCGATGAATTCCTGTCCGTTGTCGATCCACCGGTGCACCTCAGCAGCGGTGCAAACTTCTGCCGTGCACCACGCGGCTCAAAAGGTGTGCTACAAAAACTCGGCCAAACTTTTCCGCACCGCTTTTCCACACTATCATAATACGATAAATACGGAGCGTAAATAAATAAATTACTACTGGTAATAATCTCCGCTAATTTATTGGCGGCAATTATTCTTTACTTGACTCGCCCGGTGCACCCGGTCTACCCCCGGTGGCCCGGTGGACATTAATTTAGCCCTTCGCCCGAGTGTACACTTCGCCGAACGTGAACGTGGTAACAGCTCACGTTCGACGACATCGGTGCACACATTCAGCGGCAAAGCTCTACCGCAAACAGTTAAAGTCGATTTATTAACATAAGGAAGAAAAAAACTATGTGCCTCTAATTACGAAAGCGGCTCCCAGTAAACGCACCATTCGTACCCGATTTTAATCTGCCGTCCTTTTGTATGACTCTATTGCACGGCTTGCTGGGGCCATACTTTGACATTTGCAATACAGTGCGTGCGTAAAACACACACACACACACACACACACACACACACACACACACACATGTGTCCTTCATCCTTCACTCTGGTTGATCCGATAATTGAGGCAAACGTACGGTGCGGTAGGAGCTAAAACTGTTGAGCTAGAGATTTTGATTTAGTGACAGCTGTTACCACACTTTTGTCGCTTCGAACTGGAACTGATTTGAGCAGCTTACGTTGAGGGTTAGGTGTTCGGCAGTCGTGTAAAACATGTTCACTAAATACATGTCTCAAAGATTCCAGCACAAGCGAACCACACTGGTCTTAGTTAAAAGTATTAGCTCTGACAAACTGTTCCGTTGTCTTATTTTAACCTATTAGTTTAAATTCTCTTATATTGAAATATCAGACATTAATAGTATAGATGAGCTAAATCATTTTCATATGAAGTTTTGCTACCGTTTATAGTTAACCAATTACACTTAAATCAAATCTGACGATTTCCCTTTTTTCAGATTTAAAATAATTTAATGTTCAGGAAATGACTGCACATCATTCTGCTTACAGCTTATGAAGCAATAAAATTAAAAATGGATGAAAAAAAACATTCACGTCACTAAGAAGTTGGAATGAGTAAATATTAGAACGATATTGATTAAACAAGCGGTATTGCATTTTGTCCTCTAAAATGGATTCCTGTCTATTTTTATTTTTCTGTCAAGATTTTGAATCGACAAAATAATTCATACTTCCAATTCCAAGTTTCTTTCCAAAACAATCACCAGCAATGAAAGTATTCAACTGTTGAAGTTTATGCCATTTAGCATAGTATTTATGATCTCATAACTTTCACTCCTCGTAAATAATTCTTTATGAGTTTTAGGTTACACTAAGATGTCCATAAAACCGCAAACAGGCCATCCCGAACCGACCATTTCTTTTTCTCTGAAGCTCTTCACTTCCACACTTGAAATATACTTCCGTTCATACAAAAAAAAACAGCATCCCCGCAAGCAAACAAGGAAGGAAAAACCCTTTATTATGTTCACCCTGCTGCGTTCCCAAGTAGTAATCCGGCACGCACAATTTCCGAAAAGTCTTAACGCGAAAGAGTTTCGAGTGAGATGCCCCGGTCATTTCGGGCATCGGCCAATCGTGACGAAGTGTGACCGTGCCCCAAACCTGCTGAATAAAACATGGAAAAAGCGCAGAAAAAAAATGACACTCTTCACGAGCAGGACGCAGCTCGAAAATCCCATTTAACGCTTAACGCATCACTTTTATTCAATTTCTACTGCCACCTACCCACGCCAGCTGTCGGTTGGCAATAGAGTTCGCCGTGTCCAGTGCGGGAAATTGCGGAAGTTGGACGCGATGCGCCGATGATCAGCATGATACGGTTTGCTTGATTTTTTTTTCATACATTGTCCTCCTCAGTTTGCATCCACTACTTACCCATAGCCCCAGGGTTGATGATGATGTAGAGAATGCCAAAAAAACGGATAACTCTTAACGAGAAAAAAGAACGGATGTAATCCACAAAAAAAGACACCGTCTCAAGATGGTGCACTTTCACCCAACATCACAAGAAAGTTGACGCTTGACTTCAATTTTAATATCCTTTCACGGTGAAGCGCGAAAATTGGGTGACAGTTTTTTTTCTTTGCCACGGACACCTTGTGCGATTTGCGAAAGGGAAAGTAATTGAGGGAAAAAAATATTCTTGTTAAAATTCAATCACAGCGTTAGCGAAAGATTGGTAGATTGGTAAACGGTAGAAGTGGCAACAAAATTTGCTTAAATACCGGAAGACCAGCAAATGAAAACGAAATACAAAAATATAAAGTATAAAGCAATACAGTATTTTACTTCATTGATCATGAAAACAAACCCGTGCAATCGGAATAGCTCTCTTTTGCAATTGTAATTTCGTGTCAACAATGTCACCGAATGCAATGTTGTGTAATATTTTCAACACACTTCATTGCAACAAACTCATCCTGCTGTCCATGATACAACCGTTTTTCAACCGTCATTACAACTGACCATAGATTTCAATTAAAAGTTAATAATCTCCTTTTAATTTGTCACTGTCCTCGCAACATCATCGAACCATGTGTGTGTTACTTTTTTACGTCTCTTCTCTGTCACAACATCCTCACCTCCAGTTCATTTTTAGTTGCAAAAATTAGACCCGTGCACAAAACCAACCCGGATGTGATTTGCAAAACCGGTCACGGTGGTGACAGCATGAGACGAGCGAAGGGGTGATATCAAAAAATCATAAACACTCGCACCAACGCTGACACACGCGGCAAATCGCACCCAATTTACTGCTGACCGACCGCAAACGCCGGTCACAGGAAGTCACCGGGCGGGAACTTCATCGAGTTCCACGACGCACTGCGGTGACATGTTTTCTGTGGTCAATTTTTCCATTTTCCATATCGCGTCGCTGTGTTTCTGTCACCAATGCTAATGAGAAATCCTTTCGCAAAATTGTCGTTCATTTTGCGGTGCAAAAAATACGTTCCTACTTCCAAAACCATGCTCACTACAGCTACATCCAGTCCACGGCAAAACTAGTGCTGTTAGGTGTATCATGATGTCGAAAACTTGAGTCGTCTATTTAACACCACAAGACCACAAATTACTAGGTTCAGGGATAACAACTATCACATCCCATTCGAGTGCCTCCTTTCGTCTACATCTAACGTCCGAAATGAAGGTTCTGTTGTCCTTCTCGAGAAGTTCGAAAAGGTGTAACATTTCGCATTCAGCAAACCACGTTAACCACTATAAATTTACCTGGATCGGTTTTTGCTCCCTTTTAGAACACACTCATCGTGTGAGAGAGCCATGCAAGCACAACTTTATAACCATTTCAACCCGCCTGGAAAGTGGAACTTTCCACTTCACACTGAAACCCCGTGTTACGTGCTAGCCCTTGTAAAGATACAAACCCATCCAAAAGAGGTGGACGTTGTGGAAGGAAAAAATGTCATCTTCCTGTGGCCTTAGGCATACCTGCAGCTGTGAAGAAGATTTTCATTTTCTGCAACATTACACACTATTACACTGCTACGTCCCAACACCCATCAACTTGAAATTGCAGTCAAATTCCATTACGGATGCAGCAGAAGAGCGGAATTGCATTACTATCATTTCCCTGCAGTCAAAGTATTGCAATCATCTGATCTGAGCATCTGATTCGGTGCAGCTTCAGTAGTTAATGGTTGAAAACATATTCTTAAACTGGCAATATAAATATAGATCAAGGATAAAATAATACCATGTAATATTTTGTATTGCACAAATCCTCTCGCCGGCATCTTTTCAGTTTCAAACGTAACGAATATTTGTTGATGCGTTTATAATTTGTCTGCAACCCACGCGATAGTTACACCATACGCTACCACATATTCGTCCACAGGAATCGGTCCACCGAAGAAATCGTTCGTCGGTACGCCACCCCCAAACGCGTGTCCAATTTGTGGCGTTCAGCTCTCACCAAGTGACCTGGAGACCCACTTCTCAGCGGAATTGACGCGACTCACCAAGATGACTACACACGCGGAGCGGCTCGAGCTGCGACGAACGCTCAGTGTCGATCTGCACACGGTACAGAACAATCTTCAGGGACGAACGAGCCGCTGGGAGGTAAGAAATTGTGCGATGAGTTTCTTAAATTGCATTTTCCTCAATTTGATACCAACGACAAATTTCGATGTGCTTCTCCACCAGACGTTTAAAAATATTCGCAACAAGCGGCAGGATCGGTTGCGTGGTAAGCTGCGGAAGCGGAAGTTTGACGGTGAGGATGGCTTTGGACTGCAGTTGACGAACATTAACTGCCAGTCGTGCCCGGTGTGCCACGGGCGGTTGCAGCGAACGCAGGAAGAAATCGCCCAGCATATCGAGGAGTGCGTTCGAAAGGTTTGTTGTGTTGTTTCGAGCCCCTTTTTCGATTAAACATAGTGAAATAAAAATGATTTATAACATTCCGGCACGTACCATGCTATCATCTCTAAGTTCAAATCCATTCCTAACCTCGTCTCACCTAGACTTTTACTGCTCTTTATCCAATTCTCAAGCAACAGCATCAGCACCAGCATCAGCAGAACCAACAGCAGCAGCAGCAACAAACGCCACCGTCGTTGCATGCTAGCCATCCTCATCATCCCCATCATCCACACCATCATCACCATCAGCAGCAACAACCGTCACAACAGCTGCCATCTCAACCCACCAGCCAACCCCCGCCACAAGACGAGGACGAAACGGTCGACGTGGAAAGCTACGGCGATGAGACGTCCAACGGTGCGATCAACATGTCGTCGAACGTGATCCATCACACGAGCGCGGCCAGTCTGCTCCACCATCCCAGCCATGCATCGAACATCGGCAACAATAACAATAACAACAACATCATCAAACCAGACATCTCCCCGATGACCAAGCTCCCGCTGGAGGAAAGTGCCATCAGCTCGCTCAGCTCGATCGTGCCCCACTGGGACCGGAAGTCGCGTCTTACTCTCCCGCTGAACTGTAAGCCAGGTGACGAACCGCGTCCGTGGTCGACAGTGGTGAAGCCTCGGCTGCTCGGTCCGTTTGAGGGAGGTCCTGGTGGAGGAATACCTCAGGCCCCTCCAGTAGGAGCCACTGGAGCAGATCATTCGATCACGCGAGTAACTCCGACCAGCAGCGATCAACGCATCGACGTGGACTACGACCAGGAGCACGACCACAGCCAGGACATGGTGACCGACAATGACGAGGAAGTGATCGTCGACAACACCGATGACGAGGACTGCATGAAGCGACCCCGACCGTCCCAGTTAACACAGCTTAACGGACACGGTCCAGCCGTACCGAATGGACTCGGAGACAAGAACAGGTATGATCATCGGCATCACCCTTGACCGACAGGCAGTAAACTTAACCGCATCTCCACATGCAGCACCGAGGAAGCAACCTCATCCGTTGAGATCGATTCGGCGACCGATTCGATGCCGTCGCGCACTGCCGGCACGACGCCAAACTCGGACTCGTACGTCAGCACGTCGGAGTCGGCCGAGCCGTCCTCAAAGGCGCAGGTTTTGGAAGAGCTTAAAGCCCGAATACGGGAGTTGGAGGGTTCGCCGCACTACAAGTGTTTCATATGTAAGGTTAGCTCAGACGAGTTTTCGAAATCCGCCGACAATATCACGTCTAACTCCATTTCCATCTCTGCCACAAACACGCAGGAAAAATGTAAAACATTAATCATATCAAAAATCTGTGGACACTATCTGTGCGAGGAATGTTGGATAACGGAATCGGTAAGTGAAACTTTAGCAGCTTTGACAGTGCCAGTTTGCAACATAAAATTACACCTTTTTGTGCTTTTCTACCATTTTATCCTACTGTTCTCGTTTCAGGAAACGTCCAAATCTTGTCCCCGGTGCAAGATCATCACAGCGAATACCGATTTTAGAAAAATTCATGCTTAAAATGCGCTAGTAGAACTTTTATTTATTAGATAACGTATTAGTGTATTTATTGCTATTATTATCGCGTTAGAATTGTCAGCAATTCTGATGACCATTGTTTTATAGCCATACAACCAAAAGCAACACAGGAATGAAGCCGTCAGTCGCAGGGAAGCAGTACAGATCGTAACAAGTTGAATAATCGAGCGTAACACTATCACATTTACCCCTTTGTACAGTAAAAAAAAAAAAATTCTTAAAACATTGTCGGTGAACAGAAATGGTTGGGTATCGCCGCAACAAACACTTGCCTATTGTAAAACGGATGTAACTTTGAAGCATGTGCAATAGATGTCTCCACAATCGTCCCCACTCCACCATCGAAGACTCGGCTCCCGGCATTGGTCTTCGCAAAAGTGATGTACCGGAACCTGCGCCTCTACTACGTGCGATCTTAAATCGTGTTCCAGGTGTGAAAGTGAATCGTCTGAGAAGATGTCAATGTTTTACCCCCTTTAATCGAATCGTTGTTATAGAAAACAATAAAAAACAACCCTTATCTGCTTTCCCATTAAAATTCGTTTCAAAATGTAAAACTTATGTTGAAAGAAATTTCAATAGCTTCCGAAAATCTGTCGATTCTATAGTGAAAGAAATTTTGAATGATTAAAATGTTATCATTGATATCATTCTTCTGTAATGTTTTTATGTTTAACGTACAAAATGTATTTTTATTATCGCCTTGAATGTCAGATTTGATATTGATTTGCTTATTGGAATAAAATTATCAACAATTTTCTATATTTTTATATTTTAAACAAGAATCAAAGAATGGATACTCTTAGAAGTCCAAATCCTCGTAACTGTTTCTAGTCCGTAATTGAAAACAAAATATAAGTAAACTATCAGTTATGCAATAATATGACAATTATACTTTCAATATTAAGTCCCTTTTGTTACTTCATGCTGAATATAAAAAAAAAATGATTATAAAATATAATTTCGAGTAAATTCAGAATCCAACAATATGTAAAAATCCTGCTACAAACTATTTTCACAGCATTTTAGTTTGTTTTTAATTGACACAATACCAGAGAATCAAGTGAATTGAATCTATATGATCCGTTTTAACAAATTCCCAGATACCCAAGAACAATGTAGAATCAATAAATTCGCAGGAATTATGAGATCGAGGTGAAAAATTCTTCATCCATAAAACAAACCTTATTGTTGATGTTTTATTTGCTCACAGCTAAAAAAACGGTCGAAGATTTCATTCATATATACCACTAAAGCCTTTCGCAACACAAAATTCCCCCACCTATCTACATCCCACGGACGATCAAACCAGAATCGACCAGATTCGATTTCGCTGCATTCCTTGTCCTTCTCACAACCGACCGGAGCGTCGCATTACGACGGCTTATGAATGAATTTGTAAAGCAAATTATAGAATCAATAAAAATATTACCTCAATATGATCTTCAATACTGGTAGCGCGATGTTGACTGTCCCGGGATCGTAATATTTCATCGTTCGTCTATTGCTTCCGCCGGCCCATCGAGCGCTGCACCAAAAAAAAGCTGAAAGACAATCGCCACAAACAACTTTTTAGAGTCCGGAATTGGAAAAAAAAACTAAAGATGATTTTACAATCCTTCCAATCGTTCGCTCCCGCCGTTACGCTGCAAGTTGACCGTTGTCCCAGGTGGAAGCGGACACGGATTCCGTTGAACCCTGCCTGAATGGTGGGTTCATTTAGTAGAATTGCTCATTCCATACGGTGCCCGACAAAAGTGACGTGACTCTGAGAAATTTGGAAAATATAGAAAAAATCCGCCATGAATTAATAAAATTGGATTAAGTTTCGATTTTTAATTCGTTTTCTGTAGTGAATTTCATTTCCATATTCCATATTAATCGTATAACTATAAAATCTACTACTTTATAGTTATACGATTAATATAAATAGACCTAACAGTAAAACTCATAACAGAACGTGTAGAATGTTTATATAAATATGGAGTGTAACGATTATGCTGTTTTTCTGATGACGAGTTTGAAATGATAAATAGAGGAAAGGTATAAATAACCAAAACTGTGAAACATATGAAAATGTTATTCCATAACACCAAAAACCCGCTGCGAAAAATAATCGAAAACAAATAATCTCGTATCCCACTGACAACAGACAAGTACTTCCCACAGTCGAATTCAGTGTGTAACTGCTGAAACCATCCTCCTGCGGATTGAAGTTGAAGGTAACATATGAAAATGTACACAAAGTTAGAAAACAAACATACCTATCACATTAGATAAACTACATAGTTGTTCTTGTCTCGGCCACTGAAGCTCAAACATTTTGATGTAGCTCACTATTTCACTACTCGAGGTGAATGTTTTAAATTTTTTATGAAAGGTTTCGGTAACGTTTTGTTATACACTATATTCCAATAACGAAAGTAGTACATTTCAACGAATGATTTTAGATTTTTTTTTAGCCAGATTCATTTGCTTCAAAAGTATTTAGAAAAATTTACGACACATCGTTTTTTTTTTTCAACCGCACTGTACCTCTTCGCCAGGCTCTTAGCCGTCCCACAGCAGGGCCAGCCATTTCACACGCGTCTAAACCCGAACGAAACAGGCGGTCGGTACGGTCGGCCCCTGACTGTTTTTATTGCCTTCCCGGGTGCGGCGAGAAGGGGTACACTTCGAACATCTTAATCCATTTCACATCTCAAATATTTGCTTCTTGTCTGCGCGCGGCTACCGAGTTCTGTGATCTTTGGCCGGGCTCGAATGTCACTGTAATGCTGGCATGTCCCGCGGCGGCGGTCGACACGGGTACGGTTCCCTTTTACCGTGCAGCAACCCATCGCCATCCGGAAACCGGTCTCGCCTGTCCTGTCGATAAATAAATCCATCAAGAACTATTAACTAAAAAGCTCATAAAAAGGTGTTAATTTTTTAATGAATTCTATTCAGCATCGGATGTGTGTGTGTGTGTGGGTGTGAGTGTATGCCTAGCGGTGTTTGGATGGAGAAGAGCGGAAATGCAAACTCCTGGTGCAGAAGGGTACGCACACAGAAAAAAAAGTAAAAAAAACTTTTAGATACCGATCTCGGCAAACGGAACCACCATACCTCAAAGATAAATTGCCCACAAACCGACAATCGGAGCCGCTGGTTGCTTTAATTTCCCTACTCGCAAACACTTGCCACCTCGATAGTGGACGAGTTGTTGCCGTTCCGGTTGTACCCATTAGTTGTGCTTAATTACTCCAAAGACTTTGTCGTTGCAAGGTGTTGCACGTTTTTCGGGTAAAAGCGTTCGTCAAACATTAGCATATCAACATCAACCGGTGAACCGGTGTTAGAAGCGGACGCAGCTCACAATGAAAAATTGCTCCATTTCGAAGCGCAGCCACATTCCTAGACATGTGACGATGGGTCTGATTTACGGAACACACTTAATTATTCCATCCAGTCAAGTGGGTGCGCCATTTGTCGACGTGCCCCCAACTCAACGACACCACCACCTCGAAGCAGTGCGAAAACTGCAAAAGACCGTTCTTAATTTAGCTAATTTATTTAATTTCCACTCGATTTAGAATGCGGAAGCGAGACCGAAGCTTACCCTAGCGTAAAGGATTAGTTTTACGCCGCACACCATCTGAGCTGCACCATTGGAAAGGTGGTACAGATCAAATCTAGTTTCTCCCCATTCAAGATAGCCACCGTTTAAGGGCTCCCTTCTAGGCCGCCTCGAACATGTCTCTCCGTCATACGATACAGCTTCAAAGGACCTGTGAGCGGTAAGCGAACGCTCAATAGTGACGCGAATGTGGAGGAGATTTATTTACATTTACATTCCCAGGTTTTCTCTCGTTCCGACCGCCCAGCATGTAAACGATCGTATGATCTCGTCCATAGGCTGAACGCGTCCAATAAAGTGCCCTCCCTTTTTTCCGCTTTTGTTCGGAAAATGTTTACAAGACAAGACGTCAATGCCGGCCAGTGACAGAATGTGGCGATGGAAACGGAAGGGCCGGAGAGTGCCGCAGCCAGTGCCAGGAAATGGATCATTGTTGTTTCGCTAAAAGAACAATAAATACCGATCGACGGCCGGGGCAAGAAGGAAAACACCTCCGGAAAACAGCCGGAAAGTGGGTTCCACAGTTCCGGTTCGGGTTTGTGGCTTTTGTAGTTCGCTTCGCCCACTGTTAAAAGGTTTCCGGAACCGCTTACAACAAACGCAAAGCGATGCCATTTTTATTGCCGCCTAATGTATCAATCGCTTCGTTGTGAAAACTTTCGGGCTGAAGAATCTGCCGTCTCGAACTTTCGTACACCCGAAGATGGAGACAACAAGGGAATGCAACGCAGAATGATCATCAAACTTATGACAGAGAGTCGAAACGACGCGAATGGGATAACGAAAAAGCTGCACATTGCAATGCAGACCCGAGTTACGAGTATAGAAAATTCTTTACCCAGCACTATTTGCCCCTCGTTTTGGAATCGCAAATCGATGATCCGTTGCGCAAAGAAACCAAAGCCCATAAATCACCCCGTAGCTACTGCTGCTTGCACGACCGAAAATCTATTAAAATATCTCCGTTCCAATTACAGCGCCTTCGATTGCCCGATAATTGTGCATAATGGAGCAAATGAAGTGATTTATAAGTGTATTTTTTCGCACCATTCACGGGAGCAGCCTCGGATGGCAGCCTTTTACAAGCCACCACACCACCTTGGCCGATCGGTCCGCAGGCCTTTACGCATTGGCATACCGGCTATCCCTGTACCAACGCGAACACCAACTCGCAGTCACTTCTTGTAGTAAATAAATTCTTCTTCCCCGTGACCGACGAACCGGGAGCGTTTAATCCAACGGGCGAACTATCGGTGGGCAAGTGACGCGTTGCTAGTTTGCTTTACCAGCTTTATCACCACCGGCACCAATAGACAGTGGTTTGAAAAGAGATGGGAAGAATGAGGGCGAGCATCATACAGCTGCGAATACGAAACCGAACCCGTCGTTAGCTGCCGGTGGAAAGAATTGAGCTGCAATAAATAACAGTACGCTAAAATATTCATTGGCTCTAATTTAAGAGTAATTTATTGATTATTCAAAATGATTCCCATTGATTCTTCGCAACTGCTACTGCCGTACGCATTCCGGTTCAGCAGGCGAAACGAATTAGCCTCGTAATGGGTGAGAAGAGGATAGGAACTTGTTCGAACCTTGTAGGGTAACTATCAGAAATCCAGCTTATCGTCTTCTGCTGGAACGATTCATGTGATAATGTGGGTGCCTAAGTGAGCAAGAGCACTAATACAACGCCAATTGTACAAAGAACAAGGATCACAATCTGTTTACAACGAAAATGGTAATTAAAGACGAAAACTATACACATAATGATTTTCTAATAATTGCTGCAAAAATTAAAACGTGTCGTGAGCTTTGTGAGCGTGAAATTTGTCGTTCTAAAGGTTTGATCAAGAGTTTGATGAGCTTCGACTAGCCTTTAGACTGATAAGCTAATGCGAACCTAAATCCATTCATGATTGATGTTGATAAAATGAACCATCATCGACTTAATACGACCAGTTAGTGGACTTGTTAGTTATTGCCATTTGAGTAGAAAAAAACGAGATATTTTGTGATTGTCAGTCAAATAATGAAATAATGTTAAACCTAAACATAAAATTACGTATATTTTGATGATTTACGTTAGATTCCATCAGTACGATAGCTAGGAATATTTACCGAAAAGATATCTTTTTGTTATGTAATAGGCAAGCTAATCAGTCAATACTTTTTGATAATTTTTAAACAAAAACGACATTTAAAGAATCTTCAATCAGTGCTGGTAAATGTGAATCAACATTCCAGATAGTGACCCATTTGTAGCAATGAACTACCCGTTTTTGTACTACGAACTCGTGCATCGCAACATAAATCATTTCATCTTGTTTTCGATGTCAATTCTGCGCGGCTGAAGTGGCGTAACGACATACAGACAGCAGAAGACAGTAAAAACAGAAAGATATCACACGACATGACACACGTCCAGTACCGTGGGGCACAAATAAAAAAATACATTGCACTGTGTGTTCTGCCTGTACCGGTCCATCAACAACGGCCATTCCCATCACCTTGCCAAACAATGGTAGTAATTTGGCTAAAAGCATTTCATTAACCCCCATCCTAGCAGAACTCAACCGTAAACCTGACAATCTGAACGCTCCGTTTTGGCAATGCAGTTGCCCAAAGCAAGGAAACCGAAAAAAGGTGAAAAGCGGAAGTCCTTCGGGGCAAGCGGCAGCATGCATCGGTTCAGCTCGAAACGGCCACCTTACCAGGCGTGAAACGAAGCGCAGCAGCATGCATCGGTTCAGCTCGAAACGGCCACCTTACCAGGCGTGAAACGAAGCGCGCCTTGATCGTAATTGCCCGATTAATCACCATTACACACCTTCAATAAGTCGTGAGATTTAATAAGTCAACTATATCGCTTTTGTTTTAGACGACACGGATCGCCTGCACGGGACATTATCGATGCATCGGGGAAGTGATGTCGCGGAAGCCGTGGGGCAAGAAATTATCTTTGAATACTATTATTCTTTCAAGGCAGAATGCTTATTACACCGTTTGGGGGATAGCTGGCAACTCGGGCTATAATTTGGACATAGTATTATTTTTTGCTATTTTATTTCAAAATTATCTTTTCCGAAATATTTAATGAAGTTTCAACAATTTTACTAAGATTTACCTTCCATTCCATTCCAACAATCCAATATTTTTCGGAAAATAAAAAAGGGCTTGGAAATTCGCCCACTATCCTGTGAGGTATCATCGTCTGCATTAAACATCCCGGGACAACGTCACAAACTACTCCAAAAACCCCTTTTAAGGGCAGCCGCGATTCCGACGCTCGAAAGGCCGGGCACACGGACGAAAACCATCCGCGAGGTATGCCAGTGTAACCCCGCGCGTAAATTCACCCCTCGCATGACTGCCCGCTACACCACCCCTACTCACGCAAGCGATCGAAAAACAATAAAAGAGAAGAAATTTTAATATTCAATTTATTCATTGCTTTTATTGTGCCAAATCGCGAACATATCCCTCCCGCACGCGGCTGATGCACGCGCGAACTGTGGCGTGAATACGGAAACTTGCTCGGTGAGACTCATGGGCCTGAAGCCCTGACGTTCAGAACCGGCGGCAGATCCTGCTGTGCATTTGTTTCCATGTTCGAGCGCACCACGGTCGCTGCTTCCCGCTTTCTTCGCCATGGCGAGATTCCGCGCGAGCATTATTCGACTGAAAGCGGTGCGAAAAATTTGCCACCGCTACTGTATCGTTTTTAGTTAGCCTTTTTCGGGAAGAGATGTAAACGGAATTACATTCAGCGCTTGCTGTAGCCGGGAGGGATTTTAGATTTATTAGCCATAGGCATGCCTTGTCTTGGCTGTAGAGTGATATCCACAAGAAAATCATTTAATTCACCGAATTATTGCTTTCTGCTCAACGTTGTTTAGTGGAGCATTTTATGGAATGGAATAAATAATTGCGAATAAAGTTTCTACGAAATCATATATTTGCATTTAGTCATGTTCATAAACTTTAAAACTTGTTTGTTTGTTTGTATCGCTTTAAATGCTGATGTTAAAATGATTTGTTGGATTTATTGAAAGTTTTTTTTCAGTTTTTCCAGCTGTTTTTTTATACATTTGCATTACAGGTTGAAAGAACTTTTGTTTGGAGAAAATTTCATTTCATGTGGAAAAATGTTGTATATCTTTGCCATGTGAATTTTTCCAACATAACTTATCTACTGTGGAGAACTATACTATGTTTTACATATTTTTGACAAACTTTAAATTATGAAAAAGGCAAATGCCATCGTTTCATTGTAAGATTTTAAATAAATATTGTAATTTGGCATAATTTGAAGCTTTTATTGCAACCAATAAAAGCTGTTGTACGCCCTTGTACTCATTTACAATAATCTAAACTACTTGTATCTAAACTACTTTAATCGTTATTAAATTAATATAAAAAATATTTTGGAAATAGTTTCTTCGACACTTTATTATTAAAAAAGAGTCCTTGTTTATTGTAGCCATTTGCTGTAACGTATAATAATAACAATAAAGCATTTTGAAATAAAACTGAATAAATGTCAATAATATAATAAGTGATATAAGAGTATTTTTTTAATATTCATAAATAAAAAATATTCGAGTTAAAAACAATGTCAAAACGATAAAAAACACTTTCGTTTCATCTACCAATTTTACTGCGTATATATTTCATAAAAACGTATTACACATAAATTGATTCCATCTTCATTTTTAATTAAATTGTAACGTACATTAAAAGCATTTTTTTTGCTCCCTATTGAATAGTACAGAATACCATTAACATTAGCGATATTTTCGCAACATATTTGCATTTAATCTCTGGATGACAAAAACAATTTGTTGGGGAAATAGTTATAAAAAGTAGTAATGAAGAAATAGTAAAAGTAATGAAATGTAGAATTTGTTAGTTTGAACAAACAAATGGAAGGAAATGTAAGGTTTAGTCAAGTAACATATGATTTCATGCTGGCATAGATCATTCGGAAAAAAATAAACTAAAGAACACACACTATACCACAGAATACTAACACTAAGAAAAAGTTTTCTAAACTATACACTTTCAAGATTTATAACTTTAAGAACACCAGAACGTTGTCAATACCATTCCATCTCACCAAGTTTCACTGTTTGTCTGGTGTAACAAAATAATATGCAAAACTATTAAAATTAGGTTCCCCATACCCAGCCAAAGAAACAACCTGCCCCAAGCTGTTGGTGGATTCGGAAAAATGACAGTATCTCGGCCCATATGAAACTCAGCATGCGACGCAATGTCTACCGACTGTAACTCCGGCGGAAACATCCCTTAAACCCCCACCTTCACAGCAAAACAGACAAACACACTAGCGCTCTCACCACCCGTGGCGGAACGGAGTGGTGGTACATATGTTTTCCAACACTTTACGTGTCTTGCGCAAACGGCGACGAACGGTGGCAGTGTTTCCTTTGGCACAACTTGAAGTCGCTTGCCGCACATCTCGCCGGAGCGTGCTGGGGCAGCTACCCGGAACCGTTTAAAAAGTTTCCCTTCGCAGCCGGAACCGATACTTCGATAGTTGGTTGGTCGGGATGGGAGGTTTCCGTGCGCTGACGTAACGGGTGTGGACCGGGAGTGGAGGGAAAATATTTTGCCAATGCAATATTTATACACGTTTCTATATTGTCGAATGAATGAATCCATTCAATGCAAATTATATTGTTACTGCTCGGCCTGCAGCCGGGCAGCATTCGGTCGCTAGGTAAAAGTTCCAGCTTGCGGGTGCTTTTGCATTTCCGACGACGACGACAAGCGACTGCTTCCGCCCGTTTGCATCTTCCCATCGTTGCTATGGTGCAACTGAATCGCACTTTTCTTCCCACCGGCGACTGACGCCGAACGTTGAAACGTTTAAGCAAACATCGGACTGTCAAAGCGTTTGGGGGCGAGGGTTAATCACAACAGCACACAACATACATCTCGCAAGGAACCGCTGGTGGTTGGAGTTCATGACTCGCACGTTTCCTCAACACGTTCGTACCCATCCGTTTAGGATTAGACATGACCCGATCGGATGAAAAGCCAAGCAAGCAACCTTTAAAAAAAATCCCCCCGATACTCGATTACGGATTTTTTTGAAATCGTTTCGGTGCTTCTTAATCTATTGCTTAATTTCTAGTGGGTATGATTTTGTCCATTTCAACATTTTTGCTCGTTTTTTGCCTTCCATCTCACACCGGAACGCGCCGGATACACGCTTGACGCGTTGAGACAAGCGCTTAATTAATTTCCACCTTCCCACAGACAGGTCAAGACTGCCTTTTTTTTACTTGAACAAACGCAAATTTATACGAAAAAGAAATTGATAGCAAACCAGACCTAGGAGAAAAAAGCAACACCACCTCTCAAGGAAACAAAAAAAGCATCAAATTCTTCACCCACCCACCAACTCACCACCCCCCGCAGGATGAAAGGAATTCTCGGCTCCGTTTCGGGTATGCTTATTAAATGTATTTTTTTCACACCATTTTCCCATCCGAACGGTTCGGAAGGAAAAACGCGAAGCATTCCGCGTCCGAGGGTTGAAACTTGTCACATAATTTAATTAACGAACAGTTAAAACAACTTGAAATTCTTTTCCTGGCTGCGAGTTTCTTCGTTTTTTGCCACACGCAACACGCAAGGATACTGGGCGATTTGCAGGAAAGAAAGTAATTAAATGATAAGATGCGCGCTACTTCGCACGAGAGGATGTCTTTGAATATTGAAATTTAGTTTCATTTTTTTCTGTTTGCGGATTCTGTTTTCCGATTTTAAAAATAAATCTGTTTTGAAAAAGTGCCTCATGCGGACGGTTTTTTCCCGAACAAGAGACTGTATTTCTCGCAATTTACAATTTGTTAGCAAATTTAATTACTATCAGGACGTCGATTTTTGCTTTCAATTTCACTCATCTCGTGCGCCAGCTCGTCAGTAGATCAAAGAATAATTGCCCAGCTAGCTAGAAAGAAAAAAAGCCGTGCGTTGGACACTACAAACATGGGCGCGAAACAACAACTACTACAGAATGTTGTGTATTTTCAGTAAATTAAATCTTTCTCACGCAACGTTTACGGTTACCAGTCCGCCAGTCCCGCCCAACCAAATGCAAGAGAAGGAAAAAAACCACTTCACCATTAAACGAAAATAACAGGATGAGCATCGTTGAAGTGAGACTTTGCCACTTGGTGCGCCAGTGCTTCTTACGCGAAGCGTTGCGAGAACCGACAAAAAAATGTGACACAACTTTTTTCACTAAATCAGATAAAAAGAATTCATGCATCGCAGATTAGCACGCCACGCTTCGTTTGACTGAGCAGCTCGGGGAAGCAGCTGATGCAGACACGTTTGCACACTTCGGTCGGCATCCGATTGGCTCTTCCAGATCCTTTCTAGGGTTTGCCAGCTGTTGACCCTCGTAATTGGATTAAGTCAATGCGACGACGTTGTATTTGCGGCTGTTTGGCAACTGAATAGAAACTGAATAGAAAATAATAATTCACAAAACAGGTAAGTGAAGGAAATTAAACTGCATGTGAAAATTAACCAACAAACCAAAGCCCGGCAACTCCCGATCGGTTGCATGTGCAATCGCCCAATCCCTTTTTTGATAAAGTTTTGATCGCAATGAGGTATGTCTTTTCAGCGCTGGTGAACTTGTACCAGCGTCTCCTCACTCGGTTGATTGTAATTATGTAAATCTAGTGTTTCGTCGTCCTTGCGGTGCAAGTTTCCTCCGCGCGGAAACCAAAACCGAAGATTTAATATTCGCAAAACCGGCGGCAAACGACCAGCTCCGCCCCGTGAGCGTGCCGCTCGCTTGGCTAATATTAATTTTAATGTTTTAATATTCCATGCCGATTTGCAAAAATGGCCGCAGTGCCGGCACAGCAGGAGGGAAGCCTACGGAAAGTTTGTGCGAAATGAAAAACGACCCGAACGCCAAAACATATCAACACGCCCCGTGTCGGTGGGAACAGCGTTACGACGACGACGACGACGACGACAGCAGTGATCACGATAAGCATCGCGCCGGAATAGGAAACGGGGGAATTTTTATTGATGTTTGCCCCGCACATGGTATTACAATCGGCGACCGTTCGCTAGATCATCGCTAGTACGACAGCAGACTGTGGCAATGCCAAACTGCGTGTGGCTTTTGAAGCCGAGACTGCAGTCACGAAACGGAACGTTGCCACCTCTTGACCAACCAACCGAGCAAACACGACCAACCGAAAGAGGCCCTTGACTGTAGCTTCGTAGCGGCGGGTGGAGTGAAATGGGAATTCTTCTTCGTCTCTGCTCCAAAGATGAAACGGCAACACGAGGGTTCACGCTAACGTGCCAACTAATTGGCTTCCCTTACCTTGGGTGAGTTTAAATTGGCCTAATTTTGAGTACAGCAGCTTCATTCCTTTACCTAGTCATTGGGTTTCCTCCTGGTAAAGAACTATAGTGGGTTTACAGACTCTCTGAGTAAATGCGAATATTTACAAAAAGACATGTTCAGCAAGTGAAGAATTTTTTTTTGAGTTTTAATGTTCTTCACATCTTATATCCTTATTTTTTTGTAAAATTTATTTAACAAACTTGACTTTAAACTGTCATTACAAAAATTAACCCAAACCATGAACGTAATAAGAACAATAAATAGCGAATCACCACATGATCATCAATTTTATGATGACTAGTTTCTATTTATGAACAGCCTGGACTATGCACATTTGTAAGCTATTGAAGCCATGGGAAATTGAGGTGTGCTTAAAGAACAAATTTATCAATAATTAATAAAAAAGAAAAAGTTTTGGATTAGTAGTTTATTTAATTTACTTGGGTAGTCTAGGCACTATAGCCTGGATTTGAAACCGATATTAATTATGATTATTTTATCCTATTAATTATGATTATTTATAGACATACGAGATTACACCTGCTTTGTTAGCGGCATACTAGTCTATTATACAATGTATCACCTTGAGAATTTTTACTTTTGTAATTAGTGCGTAATGCAATAAAAGATATTAAATGTTTAATATCTTTTCTTTAATTTTTTATTTTGTGTATATTATTTTTACAAAAATAGATTTTGATTTCGATAGTAAAATTCAAGCTATTTTGCGCCCAGGAGTATATTTTTACACACTTTTGACAAGTTAGCAGCAGTACAGCGCTCATTAAGTGTTAACAAATAAATAAAAACAGACAAGCTTTTTTACAGTAGCACGGAAAGTTTTACAGTATCAAACGGAGATGCATTCTTAGAAAAAATCCTTAAAATATAATGGCCAGGAAGTAATTAAATTTAAACAGCTTTAACGTATTAATCGGAGAAAAAAACTAATATGAGAAAATAAATAAAACATTAAACATGTTCAAGAGTTAAACAAGCTACTTAACTTCATCCACAACTTCTTGTGGATTCTTACAGTATTTTCCTGCAATGTGTATGTCTCAAAAGGCCGCAAATCGTGTTACGATCGATTTGTAATATTACCCTGAAAGATAGATTTAAACAATAAAGTATTTTATTCCATTTGTTTTGTCTCATCGACCGTGCTAATGGTCCCCAATACAATCTAAAATAATTAAATTATTCGACCACAGTGCTATTAATAACATTAATCAAAGGAAACCGCATTGACGCGGTACCATGATTGAAAAATAACTCACCCACTATATGGCAGAGAACAATAAAAAGAAAAAGAGAGAGAGAGGAAAAAAAGCAAAATCACAGAATACAGAATCGAAAATGGAGAAGTAAACATTTTTTACACAGCTCAGTAACTGTGGTGAGGCAGTTTCGCACCCGCTAAAAACTTATGCTAATATTTGCACCCGGAATCGGAAACGCTCACAAACCGTGCCGGCTGTGGTCGGTTGCCGCTGGGCAACTTCATTTTTACGATATTAAATCGGTGGCGGCGCCACTGTATGAAAAAATATTACACATTAATTAACAATTTTTGGTAGACTTGCACCAGCACATCCATCAGTTGGTCAATGTTTAACCGCCGGCGTTTAACGTCAGGGTGTTTGGTCCGTGTGGATGTGAGAACAACAGCTAGCACAATACAAAAAAGAAATCCCACCCGAGGCTGGCCAAGTGCAATGCAGCTCCCGGCGAGCTACCCAACCAACCCACACATACACACACACATAGAACCATTCTTACATCAATGACACGGATGACGACGGGGGCCAATAAACGCTGTCCGGAGCAGTATTGATTTAATGTAAATAAAGATGTCAAACTGCGGTAATAAGATTGATGACGAAATGATAGCCTGCACCGTTTTTGTGTCCGTGTGTATGTGTGCTGGCGTGTGTTTTTCCGGGCGCTGTCTGAGTCCGGATTTGGTTGGGCATGTCACAATCGCGACAGGACAACGTCCAGTCAGGGGTGCCGTGACCGTTAAGCCAAGCCATTCGAGCGTCCAGACGTGGCGTGTACGGGTTTATAACGATTTTGCCATCGCTGCCCACAAACCACTGCCCGCAAGGAATTACCCGGATCGACTAGGAGGGATTGTCCAAGCACCAATATGAAAGGATCGCCTGCAAAGCATATATTCAGACAAATATGAAATATTGCTGTATCACAACCAATGCAGATAATACTTTGCATTCTGTTTGTTTACCAATCTAACTTATCTAGTAAATTAGATTCAACAAGGTAGCAAGATCTTTGCAAAGAAAGGCTTTCATATTCTATGTCAATAGCACTGCTTGGCCATCATATCAAAGCCTTTAAAAATTAGAAATGAAAATAGAAGAAAAATAACAAATAATGAAAACAAGAACATTTTATAATCGGCATAGTATTAGAAAGCATATGACATATGACACATATGAGAAATGTACGATACATTTGACTGCAATTTTTTATGTTAGGTTAAAAATTATAAAGTGATGACCTTAATGTTTTTCTTTTCGTTCAGTAAAGATAGATTTATAGAAGTAACAAATTTTCTGAGTAATTATTTTTCTTCTTCGTTTCGGCTTGATAAACTGCAACTGGTTAAAGAAGCAACTTCAAACAACAGCACTATCTTTTAGAACCTTTAAATCTTCTCATGAGAAACGCGGGTTATTTAAATATTCAGTTTTACATAAAATAATCAAACAGCAATCACAACGCACCAATATTTGCCACGCACTGTAGCATAACCATCCGACAATTCGGTTGATGCGGAAGCTTATTCGGACACTGACACTGTTATGTTGACCGGGCTGTTGAAACTATTCCTCCATTCGCCTGCTTGCTCTCGTGCACCAACACTACCGGGCTTGAATTGGCCATGTGGAGCGGTCAGTCCGTCTAGCGTTCCGTGCGTCCACAATGTATGCACGTTTGATTAGGATAAATATATATTTACAAATTTTCGCTTACCGCCCGCCAGGATCTTTCGACAATCGCCGAACCCCTGGTGTCGATGGGAAGCGACGATGGCGAAGTGTGCCGAACTCAATGTCACAGCTGGTTCACGGGCTAAACTTGCCCCCGAAAAGTCAACCCACAACCAGCGGTACGATCTGTTACTCAACCATCGGTCATTGGAACTGGTCTACGGCTCGCTACGGATATTTGTCATACTTAACAATGCATTACGCTGCACGCTTTCTGCAGGCGTTTGCAGAGGGACTGTCGGTATATTTAGGTCGGTGTGTCCCCAATGCACCCAAGTATCAAACGTGTCTAGGTTTGAAAAATTAGCTAACAGCATACTGTCCCCGACACCGAAAGCAGTTCCCTCCGTGGCGACTCATCCCTTTTCGGCTAGGAAGCCGTGTGAATCAGCAGCTCTCGGAAGCGTCACTGCAACCGTCGGGCTGCTCATAAACAATCGAATGCCACTAATATTCTCCAGCGACAGCTTCTCGCAAACCGAACCTAATGACTTTCGGCGTCCCCACGTACACTAATTAATGATGCAAAATGGAGAATTTTGCGTTTTTCTTCCTCTTCGGCGAGCATCAAGTGCGAGGCAGCGGCGGGGCCAAACGACGAGCAATCGAAATCTTCGACAAGTCAAGCACATGATTAAGTGAAGCCAGCAGGCGGAACGTGTATATTAAGAGTTGTTTAGTTAGACGCCCGTGTTGTGTATGTGAATGGTGCTATAAACGGCATAAAGTTGCGGTAAGATTGTGAGCTAGAAGGCTTATTAAGAGTAGATCTGTTTATTAAGTAAAAATAATTAAGCATCAAATAACATCAAACATATTGTCTAAACCTGTAGAACAGATAGGCAGAAACACACATAGAGAGATACAACATAAAATGTTATATTCCGTGTTACGAGATGGACAAATTTTGGGCAAACTCACAGTTTAATAAATTGTAATAAAGTGAAATAATACTTTCGATGCGCGGTTTAGAAAGAGCGATTCTTTTTCTTGCGACGACCATTAAACGGGAAAGTAGGCGTGGCTTTGCGTGAAGACATATTAAAATGCGAAGCAAGGAAAATATGATAATTATTTTCACGAACTACACAACCTATTTTTGATGGAGTTCGGTAGTTCAATTAGTAACGAGTAGTTCTGAGATGAACATTCACTATCGGAAGCTTTATATTATTTTCGTATTGGAGTGACTTGTAACGTAAAGCATCCCACAAGTTTTTTGTTCTTGAATAAAATTTTGCGGCGTATTTTTTCTAAGGTGAGCTTTTACCTCATGCACGCCGATACGTGTCACACAATGAGCAATAAATTATATCAGCTTGGCTAGCGGTACAAAAAAAAAACAAAAAGGAGCACGGTTGTACATCGCGGATGCCATTGCAGTTTGCAAATTTATTTTTTATTAAGCGGTAACAACACTTGCAAACAAATCAACAACCCGTGCACCATCGAATCCGTCTGGTAAAGTAATTTATTCACACTCTCCGCGCCAATAGTGGTCCTCTGAATGCACCTCCTACGGTGGTTTTGCGGGTGTCAATAAATTTATAATTAATAACGCTTACAGAGCACTTTCGCATAAAGCTTGACACAATGCGCGCACACTTGTCACGCAGTGTTTGTAACAATAAAGCAAAACCGAAGCGAGCAAAAAATCTACAAAAATCATTATGTGGTGCGTCATAATCCATCATTCGAATGAGTCGTAGCGTTATCCATGCATTCCTTTTGTTTGGCTTGCATAACCAATAATGGACAAACATTATTTTCTTGCGTTCTTTTATATAAAACGTTGTTTTATTATGTGGTTCTATCATACTTTAAGTGCATCATAATAATCGTTTTAGCTATGAAATACATGGAGACACGAAAAATAAGTTTCAATAATGGTCCCACAAGCAAATGATCTCATGTCGTGCAAATAATAACTGCGACTTTCATATATGCATTGTATTACATCAAATGTTTTGATTCAGTTGAAATAAACGTTAAAAACTAATTTTTTCCTAAACCATTTCAGACATTTATTATTCAAACAAATAAATCCTTTAAATAACTTCTATTATGTTGCGGTAATCCTTCAGCTCCTGGTTATAGTAAAATAAAATCGTTCAATTATATTTAGCAGAAATTCAAATCTAGCTAATCCTTCAGCTCATGGTTGTAGTAAAATCTAATCGTTCAACTATATTTAGCAGAAATTCAAATCATCGTCGTCATAACTACGCCCTACGATATTGATTATGCAACGTTAAATAGCAGTTGACTAGCGCTTGCTTGAATTTAACATACGGTAAAGCTTAAATTAACTAAATGAAAGTAAATTAAATGTTTTGTTTTTGTTTTTCGAAAATTCTATTTCTACTGCATTTTACTCTTACCCATATACGCTGCATTGGATGAGATCGCGCTAGAAATATTCATGGTGTTGATGTAGTACTGGACATTTTTAAAAATCCAATCCAATTTAAATTGTATCCCGGCTTTGTGGTCAATATCAAAAAAAAGGTAATTTAGAAAACGCGGCTCCTTTTTCATGTTATTCACTGAACAATATCTAATCATTGAAAGCTTATCCGTTTCCGCATTACTTTATTTTCCAATTTGCCATGATTTTGTAACGAAAACAAGAATGTTAAACTGCTGAAAAATGCCCTTCCGAACCACTGTTCCTTCCGCATTAACGACTTTTCGGATATCCCGAGGTCGATGCATGTTGATCGAATGGTCCGCGCGTTGTGGTCGTAGAGGCCGTTCCAGTCGCTGTGACCTATCTGGATACTGCTGTCTTTCAGGTCGTTGGGGTCTCTATGGACGCTCTGGACGCTTCGGGAGACTCCGCAGATTTCTGCCTATTGGGGTCATCCAGTTGCTGAAGTGCTTCAAGGTCACGACTTTTGAAGCAGTTTCCAACTCCGTCTTGTACTGGATACACTCTGTGTTGAAAAGTGTAACGTAATATCGTTTACCCGTCCCCGTACACCTATTCCTCATTTGTATTCGTTGGATAACATGCCTATTACCCGTGTGTCGTCGTCAGTCATCAAGGACCTAGGTATCTGGATTGATTCTGCGCTAACCTTCCTCCGGGTCCGTATCGATAGTATGATATGTAGATCCCACAAAACATTGGGTTTGTTGAAGCGAATTGCCCGTTATTTTCATTTGTCCTGAATGCTGGAAGGCCCTGTACTGCCTGCTGGTCAGTTCAGTGCTTGGGTATGGCGCTGTTATAAGGGCAACTACAGCGCGTACTTCCATATCGATCGCATTGAACGAGTGCAAGGATCATTCACTAGGTTTGCATTTTGTAAAGTTCGGAATGGTCTTTCTTTCCCTCTGCCTAGATATGAATCCAGGTGTTATATATTGGGTCTCATTTCGCTTGAAGATCGTAGATCTCATACCCTATTGTCTTTTGTGGCCTCGGTCCTGCTTGAAAAAGTCGACGCACCTTCCTTACTCTCATTCATTTGTTCGACTATCACCTTTCACTCTCCTCGTTCCATTCTCGTCTGCTCTCCAATGCATTAGGTTATTATCCAAGCTAGATAATAGACAAATAAAAGACAATAGACAAATAATAGTTTAAAATAAATTAAAACAAATTTAAAATAAATTTAAATTGAAAATTTAAACAACAAAGTAGCGCAGTTCAGGGGATGATCGTGCGTGCCTACTACGGGTTCAATTAACTCCTGATTCCAACGGTGGCGAAATCCGGGATTGCCGGCTTGCCTTCAAAAACAGCTCAAAAACTGTAGAAAGATAGAAAGGAATATCAAATTAATCACAATCTAGTGCAGAAACAACATAAGAACGGGATATTACAGGGTTTCGAGTCATATAAGGGAACAATGCAATCAGTAGAGAGAATGTGTCAACCGGTTAAGAGAATGGTGCAGCCATGTAGTGGCTGTAACATTCTCTTAACCGGTTGACACATTCTCTCTACTGATTGCATTGTTCCATTATATGACTCGAAACCCTGTATCTTCAGTCAATCAACACTTGAGAACCCGGCTCATCAAAGAAGCTACAAAGCTAATCCCAACATCTTTCGTACGCGACGAAATTCAAATAGTTCACCATGTAAAGTCAATTGTCGTCGATTAAAATTTGTTCTAAATTGTCGGTTGGGGTCGTAGGGAGGTCGTAGGGAGGAAAACCAAAACCAACAGGAGGAGGCCCAAAATTACCACCAGGAAAAATAGGTTATGCACTGCGGCACAATACAAGTTGCTTACATGCAATGATGGGTTTAAATAGGAATCATCTGATATCGTCATCGTCGGCTTAAGTAAACAAATCTTTCAGAGCGGCCCGATGCACGAAATTAAAACAAGAATAAGGTTTGCAAGGGCATTGGCGAGCGAGGATTTGGCAAAGAAGGGAACCGACTTCCTAGAACAATAAACCCTCAAACCGATTCGAAGAGCTAGCGACCTGGCGTAAATGGATGATGATAATGAAAAGTCCCACTCTGAAACACAATAATCGGAACGATAATCGGAAATCGGAACGATAGTATTGCTTTTACAGAAGTGGTGGCACTGAAGAAAATTTCAAAAAAGCTCACCATTTTTCAAGATACTTCTACAACATGCAGTGTGGTTTATGGTGTAGCCTTGCGAAGCAGGGAAAACTAATGTTAGTGTAATACTGTTATGTAATAGTGTTAGCTCAATACACTGTCTCATTCTTTTTTCAGCTTATTTATCAATATTTCAATGAAAAATTTTATCATCATCATTATACAGATCGCGAGAATAAAAGTGGAAGAAGTCAAAATGTACATCTACTACATGATTACTAATGTAGTCGGTTATTAACACAAGCGTACGCACGGCTGTTTTTAACACAAGTAAAATCGTGTCGCAACTTTAACCCCTGATATCAAAAAATTGTTAATATACAAGCAGCTAAATTTTTGAAAACAAAATCAGATACCCTCCAGAGAAATCAGTTTATGCTCCACGAATTCGTTTTTCAATCACTACAAAACTTGGCGCAGTCGCCACTGCTCAGAAATGAAAAGCCATGCTTCGAATTTGGCCCCATAGTGAAATCGGCTGGGGCGACGCGGCGCGCGAAAGAGAAGCCGAATTTCCGAATTTCGAACAAACTCGCCTGCAGTTTTACACTCTCATTTATAAACGCACATGTTTTTGACATAGCCAAAGTTGACTTTTGTTTGTTTTTATTCGTTCTTTGTTTGTGTTTCTTCTCTTATCGTCAGCGCAGATTCCACGATTGAAACGAGTGGAAACCAGAGAAAGTATGACTCTTTTATTACTTTTGTTCGTTCAATTAAGCTCTAAAGTATTATTTATGTCTTCTTATAGTCCAGCCATTCGAATTTGCTCCTAGAGTTCAATGGAACGACTGATGTGAGAGTGAAACAATCGTCTGGTCAACACAATCGTTCGCGTGTTTGTCTGCAAGAATGAGGAAATGATCTAGCTGCTGTGATATTTCATGGACCGATGAAACATCTCTTGCCTATTTTACATCAATTCAAAGCTTCTAGTCACAGGCACACCCCAAAAACAGTAAAATAACTAGCCTCTCCTATGGATGCCGCAAAGGAACGTGTAGGAGAAGTGGTCGGTGCGGTGAAGGTAAAATCCAGGAAAAAGGTTTTTGTGTGGTAATTATATCGTGCTTTGGATGTTTGGTTGTGTCAGGATAGATGCTTTGGATGTCCGCATCCACTGGCTTTTGGTTCTGTTGATCACTGATAACATGTTCTTCATCCCATAACTCGATATCTCTCTTATGTAATCAATGTTCGATCGTTCTCTGTATGTCTATTTTTTAAACTGCTTTCATTGGATGGTACCATCATCAGCGCTTCATGTAAATACACATTTGAGACTAACCCGTCGTCTCGCTAAGCGTCTTCCTGTAGCTAACCATAATCAACGTACAGTGTCCTCAGTCTAGTAGCCCGCCGCTGTCATTAAAACCTGCTCCTGTTTTGCTATTTCGTTGATCAAAGAATAACCTAACCATGGCAACCGAAAGCGGTCTGCGTGTGGTGCGCCAATATTCCGACGAGGGACGTACCTTAGCGTTGCGAGTAAGCATGCTACCCGAGTGGAATGTCGACAACCTCCATCCTGATCTATACACGAAAATGTCTTTTATTACTCTTATTTCCGTTTCTCAGACCCTTAACGAGGCAAACAGCGAAGCAGGAACGGTGCTGCGCAATGCTTGGACGAGTTTTATCGAACTTGTGCAGCGGCTGAAGAATTCCGCCCGAGAGGTGCTCGACCCCACGGTGCTGTACGAAGAGCTACGTATATTTTTCCGCGACGAAAGTGAGTGTGTCGAAATGTGTCATGAAAGCTCGCCTATTTTTCTCATCTCATTTGTTCCCCTTTACAGTTGCACGCAACAATGCGTTTGCGATACTGATCGGACTGGGCTTCGGTACAACAGGCGGCTTTATTTTGGGCATGTGGCTCGCTAGACCTCATCTGCCGACACCGATCATGAAATCGATTGCTTCCACGTCGTTCCGCGATCCGGACAACGTTGTCGTCTGCCAGACGGCGGTTCCACAGTTTCAATCCTCCTCCGATATTCTGGTGCGCGTCCGGGCAGCCTCTCTGAATCGCATCGATCGCCGCATCGCCTTCGGCTATGGTCGCACGCTTCGCCGAATGATACGAACGTACAACAGCACCTACGACCCGGAACTACCGCTCGTTCTCGGACGCTCCTGTGCGGGCATCGTGGAAGCGGTCGGTACAGGCTCGAAAAGTGGGCTCGAAATCGGTGACGAAGTGTGGCTAGCGACACATTGGTACGAACCGGGTGTTGCGTCCGAGTTTGTTGTCGTACCGGAAACGCGCGTTTCGCGCAAACCCTTCCTAATTGGGTTCGAGGGTGCCGCCAGCCTCCCATATAGTGGATCCATCGCGCTTAATCTGCTCGATTCACACAACCTGAACGAACACAGCTGCAAGGGGCGCCGGATTCTGGTGCAGGATGCGTGCTCACCTGTCGGCTGCGTCATCACACAGCTCGTACACAAGTGGGGAGCCCACGTAGCGGCCACCTGCCATACGCGTTCCGTTCCTGTGATCAACAATCTCGGTAAGTGGGAGAGCAGAAGAGATTTGTGTTGTATCAGTAGTGTCGCAACTAATGGTTTTGTTTCGATTTCGATTTGCTCTACAAGAGGAAAGAGGTAAATGTTTCATTTTCACTGTGTAAATTAAACATTACTAATATGAAATTTTCCTGTACGAAAGATGTTGTGGAAAACGAGAAAACATAATTATTTTCGGCTTGCGCTTGCTCGTAACACGTGCTATGATACACGTTTTTTAAGGCTTAAAAAACTAATAATTATCTTGATTAAAAGAAAATCGCAACCTTACAAAATTAACTTTGTTGCAGTAACTCGGAATCATTACAATGTGGTGTACTAGAAACGAATTTACAAACATCGTAAAGTGACTTCAGCATTGAGTTTTGCAACTCAGTTTAGACTGTGCAAAGAATTATCCAGATCAATGGATTTTATTTTTAAAATTTTATTATCTATTCGGTTATTTCTTTCCCGTTCTGCTACTCCACGCATAGGTGCTGCCGACATCATAACCTTCGCCAATGAGCACTTCCGCTCGAACTTTATCGACGTGAATGTCGATAAGTCTAACTTCATCAACGAGCTTGCGTCGAGAGAAAAATTTCATTTCATCTTTCTCACCACCCGGCTCGGGTACGATTATAAGTTTCTGGAAAAGTTCCTAACCAAAGACGGGGTGATAGTGGACGCGGTCGAGCCGGAACTGTCGACGGACGACTACGGCGCAGTAGGCCGATTCTTTCTCGGCACCTACGTACGGTGGCGGAAGGCTTTCGCAGTCCTCTTCCGCACCAGTGTCGACTGGGGAGGACCGCACCTGTGCCATCTGGTGCTAGAACGGTTGGCCGGCTTCGTAAACGACGAAACGCTGAAAACAGTCGTGGATCGGGTAAGGTTAACTGGTCTGTTTGTAACATCGAATGGATTAAGTTTAACAGCCACGACATTTACATTATTTGCAGGTGTACACACCGAACGAGGTGGAGAGAGCCCTGGAACACATTTGCAGCGAAAAAAGTATCGGCAGCACTATCATCACTTTCCGATAAGCGATGGTGGTCTCGCACACGGAAGAACAGACGAGAACTGACTTTGATTGAAGCTGCCAATTTTAACTTAAAACAACTGGGATCGAGCATGGCAAACTAGATAGAGATTTTACCAGTTTTTACCTGCCTAGTTTTTGATTTTTTTTACTTAGGTCCATTTTTTAACCAGTTTTGTAAAACAATTTTTCATCCAATACGACAATTCGCCTATTGGCTACAAGAATATCGAACGAACAATAATGATAAGCAAAACGAAACGTTTGTGTTACACCTTCCGCCGATTCGGTATTTGGAATAAATGAAATAGCCCGAAGCACAGTCGTTTGGAGCGTAGCGTATGTCTGTGTGTGTTTCTTGTTATACCGTTTAATACAAATTATCCACTGTTAAAGTATAGAAGGAAAACTCTTCTCCGGGGACATCGGGAGCCGAAACGATCTTTTTTTCCGACGAACGCTTTTCCATGCCCGGTGCAGCGTACCTCTGGTTGCAAACCCAGAACATTCGATCAGACCCACCGGCATCACCAAAACCACATCCACGGTCATGTACCGTAGTTTATCACTCCTCCTGTTTATCATTTTCCTCGTCGCCGCTGCCTTCGAATTCGATATCCTTGTCCGCTTTGTCGTCACCCTCGTCATCCATCTTGTACTTGATGCCCACCTCATTGTCATCTTCCTCGTCGCCGGAAACCTCGGCGTTCTCAGCTTCCGCCCGCTCCATTTTCCGTGCCAGATCTGCTTCGTCGGTTGCGGTTACCACCTTTGGTGCCATCTGCACCTTGAACACACCACCGAGTCCCTCGATCGTTTCCTTGATCTTTTCGATCGCCACTTCTAGCGCCTTCAGCCCATCGGCCTTCTCCGGTGTTGAAGTAGTCATTACTGGAAGCGAATAAGAGAATAGTGTAATAATGAATGGTTGAAACTTACAAGGAATTACCACCGAAACGTGGCAACTTACCATACAACGGGGGAGCAATCAGATTTATCTTAATTGGCAGTTCTTCCGTGGACAAATCGAGCCCGGCACGGAGGGCCGTTTTCACTGCATCAATTCCCTCGTAGCCGTAGCAAGCACATTCGATATCGGCCCGGATTTTCACCGCCTGCGAAACCAGCTTACGTTGGATATTGCTCAGAAGCAGCTCTTTCAATTCCGGCTCCAGGCCACACTCGTCCAGCAAGGATGGGTCACTGAAACGATCAGAATGTACGCGTTACACAGGACGTCACGCACTAACGAAGGCAATGGTCGGCACTCATACACGGCACACTGCTTGAACACATCGAACGCGGTCACTTTAAAGTTGTGTTTTTCCTCGAAGTACCACGCCGTCTTTTCATACAGCTCCTCCAGCTTCTGGTTGTCGAACTCCATGATGTCTGCCACATGGCGCAGGATCGAATTGACCGCTTTCGCCTTGGAGAAACGTTCCGTGCACTTCTCCACATCTTCCGGCGACACACGCCGTTTCGATAAATCGATGTAGCCTTTGTTTTTGTCCACACGGATTACGACCACCGGTTCAGTTTTGCCTACACGGATCAGTTTGTTGATGGACCGGATACGCCGACGGGACAGCTCCGACAACAGTATCATGCCTTCGATGTTGTTGTACTCCAGCAGGTATACGTACGCACCCATCTCAGCAATTGAGCGCACGTTTACCATCACCACATCCTCCACCTCCGGGTACTTTTGTTTATAAAACCGACACGATAACGTCATCTTGCAACGGTGCGATCAACTGCTGTAAATACAAACGATGTGGGAGTATGATAATATAGAACGTTTTTCTTTTTCAGTACAGAAGTACAGACGCTTTCCGGGCAGGAATGCCGGTCGTAAGGCTACGACGAGCGTTTAGTGGTGTTGGTAAGCAACTTCGAGCCAGCAAGCGCGAGCAGGTATCGGAACTGTTTGGAACCGTACCACTAACCGTGCTCTTGCCGCTACCAGCCGATAATATTGTGCCGCAAAGCCACTACTTTTAAAATGTTTTTTGTGTCATTTCGTACAGAAATACTCACCTTTTACCAAGAAAAACTGTTTTAAAATCGCTGATGCAATTTCACATGTGGCAAACGCCTGAAGTGACAGTGACAGAAAGAGAGAAAACTTTGCGGCTCCGTTTGCTGTCACTTTGACACATCTTATTTTTTAAACTACTCGTTATGTGTACCAATAGCTATGTTTTCGATCAGTAAAAATAGCTTTTCATGTTTCATGTTTCATTTATATGATTTAGTTTAGATAACAAATTAAGTTTAGATAACAAATCTTGCTCAAAACTTTTTGAATTTTTGTCGAAAAACTGTCTCGCAAATGTTATTGTTTAATGAAATAGTTGTTTTTAATATTTTTAATAAGTACTTTTGCTACAAACTGCTAATACCCTCTAGGCTATAATAAAAGATAAACATATTTTAGTGCCAAACGTAAAAATGTATTTGAAATATGAAAGAAATGTTGTTCAAACAATTTACACTTAATTTTCCTTGTCATCTTCGTTCTGCTCAGATGCGAAATAATGACGTACAATATCATGAACACTTTTGAACTGCATCAGAACGTCGCTCAACTCTTGCATCGTTTTCATCGTCGCCCGGTGCGCTTTGCTAGATTTATCGCGATAGTTTCGTGCCGATGTTAGCTTATTCAGCAAATAGTGCAGCCAGTACACATTTGTCTTCGGAGCAAATAAATCCCACTGGTTTCGCAAAATCGCTTTCATGTTGCGGTAAATCTCAAACTGATAATCTCCTTCCGCGGTAAACAGCTCCTCGTCTGTTGAGAGGTCGTTGAATAGACACAGACCATTGTAAACGATTCGTGACAGTGTGTAATCGATTATTGTTGCCTTTACTCCATGTGTTTGAATTACGATTTCTTCCCCCAGCAGATAGTACGTTCGCTCCGTTTCGCTGGTTGATTCAATCAAAATATTTCCCGTGTGGAGGTCTCGATGCTCAAAATCGTATCGCTTTTCCGCGACGGCCAACGCTAGTAGGATCTGGGAAAATACTGAAAAAGCTTGCAGAGCGTTCTTAAAACGGAATCCATCCAAATCGGACCCACCAAAGGCCGTTTCGAATGCAATAAATAGCTGATCGTTCGAATAAACGATCGGACTATCGTTTTCCGAACCGTGTTTGGAATTATACTCATCCCACAGCTCTACTAAGCGCGGCGGGTACTGACCCACAATGCAACTTATGCTGCGCAGCTCCACAAATGCATCGGTACAAAATTGAGCGTCTCGCTTTCGTAAATCGCTTAGCTGTGAGGAGATGACTACTTCCGAGATAATTTCCTCAAACGATTTCTGCTTTTCACCATTTATAAGACAGTTACCCTCGATGGGAATCAGTTTCAGTACCGACCGCTCATCGTTCGCTTTTTTGCACAAAAACACCTCGCCGTACACGCCTTCACCAATCTTGCGCTCTACGGTTATATGCAGGTTTTCCAGCGCACTGTCAAACACAATCGGTTCCGTTTGTCCACAGCGTGTCAAAATCTCTTCTTTTGCTCGGTTTGGACACAGGTACCGTTGATCGGCAACAGTTTTCCAGCTTAAAGGAGCAATAAATTGCTGGATGGACACATCATTCGTTGCCGATTGCCGATGGCTGAATGTTAAACTGGTATTATCGGTCGACGATTGGTGCAGTAAATCGTCTGGTTGTTGGACTGTGTGCATCGTTATTCGACGGCTTCCGGCGATCGAATATGATCTTTGCCCGCGGGTCATAGAGGCTCGTCGCAGGGACATTGATTTTCGCCATTTTCCCGGTTTGTAAGGTATTTTCACCATGGTAGAGTTTTTGTCAAATCCAACATCGGTAGTTTCGCTTTTTGTAGTGTTGCTCGCTTTCCCGGGTGCTATCGTTTCCTCCACTATCATCACGGATTTGTCATCGGCCGATTCTGAAGGAGGTTCACATTTCTGGGAGCTTTTAGCCCTCGATTTTCTTGTTCTCATCTTACTCGCAAATCTATGTAAACAAACATGAAAACAATTTATTTATGTAGTAAAGCATATCATTAAAAAGTATAATCTTGCGCGACCCTAAACGTATCAGCTATTCGTCATATTTATACTTACAAAGAGCATGAAAATCAAACAACTAACTAAACAAACGGTAACAAAACACAGCAATAAACAAAACTTTCTGATCCAAAACCGTTACAATTCACAACTGTCAAACCTATCGTTAGGCGATGTTAATTTGCTGCTTTGATGGCTGATGGCGGCTGATGTACACAAATAGCTTAAGCTGAGTTTTATTCAATCTCACTCTCCAATCTTCTATGTTATTGAATAAAATATATCAATAAACCATTTGCACTAAATAAAATCGCTTTTCAAGCAATCCAAATCATGTGCAGTGCTCCACCCGGTGTAATATACTGAATAAAACATCGAAATAGATGCATTCTTTTCCTTGACACTATATCATTATCATTTTGTTTGCTTGACAACACAGCAAGGAACGCCACTGTCACAATGGAACACTAGCGCCACCGTTGTGCGGTGTTGGGAAACAAAAAAGCTGCAAAAAGTGTAATCAGCTCTCGTGTTGTCATCAGGCATTTTTCCAGCCGATTTTCGTGTGGAAAAAGCTTTACAATAGTCTAAAATTATGTAGCATTCAAGGTGCGTACGAAAATGGTTTGCAAAACAGCTCTTGGGTAGTGTAAAGTGCGATCGTGCGACGGTGGTGGTACGGTGCGAAGGTGGCGTCCAAAAATCGACCCGTTGGCTTTCCCAACAATGGCGACCGCGACCGATGACGAGCAGTGTCCGTATCCAGCAAGGAAGCATTCCCATCCGAGTCGATAGGGGCGCAGTTTGTCTAGTGGTTCACGTTTCTTATTCTACTGTAGTGCGTGGTCTAGCTGAATAAGCCCAGAAACCGTGGGCCGTGTGGCGATTGATATTCCGGGATGCTTCAGCCCACCACACCACACAATTAGCATTCGCACCCCCACCCCAAGCGAGCGGGCGTTGTTGCGGCGGGCAGACGAGGAACAAGGTGGCTAGAGCGCTAGAGCGCCGATAGACGACGGTGTGTTTGCAAATAATCATCCCGCGATGATTGCCGCGAGTGCAGCCCTGTAGTTGAAGATGGTTGATATCGTGTTAGTTGTTAGTTTACGTCACTTTGCTCGTAAAATGCTGTTCCATTTGTGGTCCCTTGGCCGCTCTGGCGTTCCATCCAAACTTTATCTTGATCATAAATCAATCCTTCTCGGGAGTCCGGTGGAAGCGGGCACCCGTTTCGGAGTATCTGTCATGTTGCTGGTGTTAGCATAACATCGTGCAATCACATGAAGCAACATATTTTCTATTCGTTCCATTAGCAGGGCAGCTATTCGGAAAGTGTGATAGTGTCGTGCAAAACCAGCCAGCAGCAGCTAGAATCTGACGCATGCATTCATGGAGAAGAAGACGGAAAAAGTAACACTGCTGACAGAACCCGCCGAACCGGTGCTGGTAAAATTGAATGTGTACAGTGACGGAAACGGTTGCAGCACAAGAGACTTATGTTGGTGTTTTATGTGGTTTTAGTTGTTCCCGATATTATTATAGATTTATAAGCAAGTGAGATATTTATAACGTGTGTACGGGTAGATTGTGGTTTTCTTTTCGCTGTATCGTGAAGAAACAGAATGTTTGCCGAGCCTTCGCTTATGCAGCGTACGCGTAATACAATTGAGCCATATTAGCGAAAGGGTTTGCCAGCTTAGACGGCACTAGCATGGATCCGGAGCAGATTCTTCTCGACAGCAATGACTTCGACGACGGCTCGGATTACGGTGATTACGAATTCATGCAGGACCAAGATGCACTGTCGCTGAATGCTCCGCTCGGTAAGTAAAAATCTAAGCATTTCAGGCATGCCCAACATGTTGTCTGAACAGTTATAGCACGGTATATGGTTTCGGATTTTGGAAAAGGCTAGTTGTTTTAGTAGAAATAGTATGACAGTAGTAGTAGCTCATATCTCTAGTGGGACATGTGGTTACAATAAAATAACAATGATTTGAGAACAGTGACACCTTTCGTTATTTTAAACGATCTAGAAAAATTGTTGTTAATCTTTACTGCGGTTTTGAATTAGTGAGTTTACTTTTGTTTGGAATATTCAATGTAAAATATCCTAGTTGTTGTTTGAGTTGACGTTGTAAGAAATAACCATCAACGTATGGAGTATTGCACATACAAATTATAAAATTTCTGTCGAATGTGTTGTAACTAATTACAATTATTACAATTTTTTCAATGCTTTTTTTTTTATTTGTTCAACGATCCAATTAAATACAATTGTTAATTTTCTAGTTCGATATTCGGTCAAATTGCGCATACAGTTTAATTAAATGCAATTTATGCGAAGTAGTTTTTTCTCCACTATTACCATAACTGTAGGATATATTAACAAAATGTCGTTTCTAGATAATGAACAGTTAGGTTTGTAAAGAGAGTCTGAAAATACAAACGTAATTATTATAGTTCGTTTCCAGAACACTATTTATCTCCTGAACAGTTGCTAATGATCAACGTGTTGTTAAATTTAACAATAAATAGATTCAGACAATTATTTTGATTGATGGTTATCAATTGTCCATTCCTATACAATGTGATGTATGTGAATTAGAATATACTAAAAATCGGTTAAGGTTTATGTTAGTTTCCTTTCAGTTAGTTAGTTATTGTTTGAACAGGTCGGCAAAGTTTTTGTGAGATTCTGTTACACCCCTTACGTTCATCATCATTTCCAGCCTTTTTTCTTTTATTTTATGATTTCTAAAATTACTCGCTTTTCTGCCTAATTTTTACAGCCCACCAGTAGAGCGCAGAAAGCTAAACGTGCGCTACTCGCTACTGTGCAATCGTACTTGTTTCCTATTAATGTTAGAAAAGTAATATCTTTTACCTGTTGAGAATTTTCTTACGCACGCACGCACTACACAAACACATACATATATATTTATCTATAACTACGTACATCTATTGTACGAATACACGTACATATATGAAAAGAAAACAAGTTCATCACAGAACACTTGCTACAAATTTCCAACCGCCTCTAGTAATGCTACCCTATCGCAATCTCTGCAGCAAGTAGCTAAGTTTAGTGTATAGGCCTGACGTTGCCTGTCCAACGGTGGGGACAGGGTAGGGCTTCCCGTAGCGATTGGCTTTGTTGTGTTCTTTCGAGTGCAAAACCCGTTGAGTAAGCGATTTTCTCGAGCCGTACCTATTGTGTGCACTATCGATACACTATCCCGTACTATCTCCCGCATTCTTTCGTGTCGGATATCATCACCATCAACATCACGCGCCCTGCTTCCGGCTTCCTTCACAACGACACTGTTACAAATTCCTCACCATCAATCGGGTACGGTACGTAGAACCGCTGCTGGATGCTGCAACGAGCGTGCCGGTCTCGCCGAGCGAAGATACGATCGCGCTGACGCAGGATCTAGAAGACGAACCATCGACGGCAGTGTCTAGCGGTGGGACAGCCTCCTCCACCACTACCAACGGCAGAACGACGGAAAAGATCTGTACCGCCGTCGTGCAGCGGCAGGAACAACAATCGAAATCCCAACAGCAGCAGAAGCTAACGATCAAAACGATCATACTCAACACGTCAACGTGCGCCGGGAGCAGTGCCGCCGGAACATCTCTGGTCTCTACCGTCAACAGTGGCACCGCATCGTCCTGCTCCTCAACTGCTTCGTCACCATCCTCGTCCTCGCCGTCGTCCGTGTCCTCGCCGGCACCGATTGGCGGTCCAACTACGGTACGGTTCGGGCTCGGTGGTGGTAAACCTTCGGCAGCGGCGTTACGCCGTGGTCCCGGTCGGCCGAAGAAAGATTTCATTCCCCTGCTAAGGATGTCGTCCGGTGGGAACGCAAATTCTGCTGCCAGCGGCGTCGGTACGCCCGGGTTCGGGAGCTCAACGATGATCAAGCTTAGTGGGGCTACGATTGCGGCCGCATCCGCCTTTACCGGTGGCTCCTCACCGTCGTCAGAGAACAAGATCGTGAAAAGGTAAATTCATAAACCCACACGTACCTTTGTGAAACGTGCCCTCCTAACCACTCCAACGTCCCCGTTTCCACTGGTTTCTAGATATAAGAGTACTAACGTTGTTCGTGGTGGTATTCCTAAAAGGAAAACAGAGCTAGCTGCCATTACCATGCACGATACCTCCATCACCACCGTCAGCAATAGCATCACTTCCATTCCAACGAGCGGCGGCAACATCACATCCTCCACCTCCGCCGGCAGCGTCACACCCGGTGCGAGAAGCCCTCTGACAGCACCGCTAGCATCGCCAACGCCGGGTGCCACCGGTTCATCGGGCTTCTGTTCGCTGCTATCGTCACCGACCGATGACGGTCCTACCGGCGGAGCTGTTGGCGGTGGAAGCAGCACAGCCAACAGCTCCGTTGCTTCGACACCGACCGCCGAGGTGGAGGCGGCGGATCCCGCACTCCTGATGCCCGCACCGGACGATATGCCCTACTTTCCCGAGAAGTACTCCGGCAAGCTGTGCATCCTGTGCAATCTCGGCGAACGCAGCCAGCTCGGGCAGGGCGAGATGCTGCGCATCGAGATGACGCTGGCCGCCGATCAGATCGCGTCCGCACTATCGCAGGATGAGAAGGGTCAGGGCGGTGCTGGCACCGGAACCGACATGGCAGGTGGAGATAGCTTCGGCGACAAAAGTCCAAAGGCTACGGGATTTCTCGGTCCACCGCAGCTCGGGAGCAGCAGCAAGCGTCAAAAGGGCTCCAACAAATGCAAGTAAGTGATTGGCAAGCTACCAGACTAGACTGGTAGTTACTAATTTGTCATAGCAGGTTAGAAACTTCTGCAACTATAACTTGTTTGAGTTTGCTTTCATTCGTTAAATTTGGTTTCTATGTAATGGACAAAGCCATTATTTTTATAGTGAAAATGGGAAAAAGAAAAAAGAAAAAGAAAAGTTCATATTTTAAAAATACATATACTCGCTGTAAAAAGCGATAGTGTGGCGCAAACTATGAGCAGGATGTTTCGCATGAAACATTATAATTCCGATGTCTCATTAACCCTCTGAAGGGTAAAACTTAAAGCAGCAGTGGCCTGTGGCTACATTGTACAACTCCAATAGAAACAATGTTCTATAAATACCTCCGATTTGCTTGCTTCGGATGAATCCGTGGTGGTACGCCAGTATGCGATATATTAAACGAGTAAACGTTTTTTGCATCTCCTCAACTGAAATCACCAAATTTTCGATTAATATTGAATCTGCTAATGAGATTCGCTTACTTGCGGATACGTTTGTTTGGCAGACTTCGCATCCAGTTTCTTCATCCTTTAGTTTTTTTTGTCATCAATTTTTAAGCATTCCCATAGTAAGTAATTTGTGCAAAAATGAAAATTGAAAATTTTGCATTTCCCCTTTACAGAAATCCAATCGCAAACGCAGAGTATACGGACGAGCTGGAAAAGATCGGCCATCTGGAAGTGATGGACAGTTCGATAAACGATGGCGGATATTTCTACATCCATCGTTCATGCGCCCTCTGGTCGTACGGGGTCGTGCGTGATCCGGTGAACGGAACGCTCAGCAATCTGGAGATGGTTGTGGTGCAAAGTCTTAGCCGAAGGTGCCATTTTTGCACCCACTATGGTGCCAGTTTATCGTGCAAGGTAGGGATGCGCGTCGCCCACTGCAATCCGTGGCACCTTCCTTACCATGATTCCTTGTTTTATCGTTTTTCTCTCTTCTCACCGTATCATGCAGATGTCCTGCCCGAAGTGGTACCATTTCCCGTGCGTCGCTGCCTCCGGTGGTTTCCAGGTCATACAGACGTACAATATCTTCTGCAAGGAGCATCTCGGACAAGTGCCTTTAGTGTGTGCGGAGGACATTAACTGCCGCCAGTGTTCGGCGCTTGGCGATGTGGGGAACCTGATCATGTGTGCGATCTGCGGCGACCACTATCACGGTACGTGCGTGGGCCTGGCCCAGCTGCCGGGTGTGCGTACCGGGTGGCAGTGCAACTCGTGCCGTAAGTGCCAAATCTGTCGTGTACCTGACTCAACCGAGGGCCGTTCGGTGGCTTGCGAGCTTTGCGATAAGATCTACCATGCCAGCTGCCTGCGCCCGATCATGACCTCGATACCGAAGATCGGCTGGAAGTGTCGCTGTTGCCGCGTGTGCTCCGACTGCGGGGCACGAACGCCCGGTGCCGGTGCCTCGTCCCGGTGGCATTCACACTACACCGTGTGCGATTCGTGCTATCAGCAGCGCAACAAGGGCTTCTCGTGTCCGATCTGTCACCGGGCGTATCGGGCAGCCGCTTACCGGGAGATGGTGAAGTGTAGTGCGTGTTACAAGTTCGTGCACAGTACGTGCGACCCGGACGCGGATCTGGCCGCGTATCACGCCCGCAAGGAGTCCAACCCGGACTACGAGTATCTGTGCAGTCCGTGCAAGACAGTGATACACAATGGACGACTAGCGGCCGCATTGCGACGCAGTAGCAGCAGTGTGGACGAGGACAGTATGTCACTGTCACAGGAAAGCTTAGCCATGCAGGATGACGCGATGGAGGTGGATGGAGTGGAGGGCCGCGAAGTGATGGGCGCACGGCTCGATCGGCTCGAAGGTCGACTGGGCGGTTCGTCCGACATCGGTCTCGGCAAGGGAAAACCATACGTCGCGAGTAAGATTGCTAAAAAAAGGCTTGGACTTTCACTCAGTGGTGGTGCGGGCATCGGGGGTGGCGGTGGCGGTGCAGGGTTTGCTGGTGGCAGTCGGCCCAAGGGCCTAGGTAAGGGATTTCAGAAGAAGTCTCGTCTGGCCGATATCACCCGAAAGCGGGGTTCTAAGGCGAAAATGCGCGGTATTTTCGGCGTGCCCGGCCTGGGATTGCAGCGACCGACGGCCGATCACTTGACGGCGACAGCGAAAGCGAGCGAGGAGGAACCGGGCGGCGAGAATCGATTGGTGTTGTGCTCAGCGAAGGATAAATTCGTGCTGACGCAGGACATTTGCGTAATGTGCGGTGCGATCGGTACCGATCAGGAGGGTTGCCTTATCTCTTGCACCCAGTGCGGCCAGTGCTTCCATCCATACTGCGCGAACGTGAAGGTAACGAAGGTGATCCTGCAGAAAGGTTGGCGCTGTCTCGACTGCACCATCTGCGAAGGTTGCGGGCAGCGGCATGACGAGGCGCGGCTAATACTGTGCGACGATTGTGACATCTCGTACCATATCTATTGTATGGATCCGCCACTGGAGCAGGTCCCGCAAGGTACGTGGAAGTGTAAGTGGTGCGCAATGTGCCTTAAGTGTGGCACCAACAGTCCGGGCTTCAACTGCGCCTGGATGAACAGCTACACCGAGTGTGGTCCGTGTGCCAGCCAGTCGAACTGTCCGTCCTGCAACGAGGGTTACGCCGAGGGTGAACTGATCATCCAGTGCCACCAGTGCGAACGGTGGCTGCACTGTGCCTGCGATCAAATCCGCTCCGAAGCGGAAGCGGAACGTTGCGCTGAGGAAGGGTATAATTGTGCTAACTGCCGTCCGGCGGATCAGCCACCGCCCCATCTGGTGCCTAAGCGAAAATCTTCCGCGGCAGCACCGGCGGCCATGCTGCCCACGCACACCACCTCGCTCTCTACCTCAAAAACGACCACCAAATCGGACGACGCAAAGACGACCCCCCTTGCGCTGGAGGGCAACCATTTTCTGGATGGAGTTTGTCTGAGCGAGCATGGTCTGCACCAGATCAAAGCCCTGCAGGCGGAGTTTGGCAAGCGGGGCAAGCGGAAACCGAAGCTGCCGCTGGAACCGCAGGCCAACGAAAAGGATGCCGGCATACTGGCCGCGATCGAGTCGGTTGTGGCCGGCAGCAGCCATGACAACTCGCTCGAAGACATGCGCCTGGAACCGCTCGATCCGCGCGAGGAAGCGGAAATCTACAAGGACGGCATGGTGTGGAACGATCCGACCCCACCGGAAGGATTCGCCCTGTTCACGACCGAAAGCGGCACCGTGGTGCTGCGCAAGAAACGGCAGCGCAACCTGCAAAAACTAGGCATCGGTGGATTTTTCGTACGCAACCGGGGCATTCGGACGAAGGACGGGGGCGGCAAGGATGACGAAGATCTAGTGGACGGTGGGCTGACCGAGGACGGTTCGGAATTAGCCGTCGGCAGTGGAGCGCCAAAGCCAAAGAAGAAGCCAATCCGACGCAAACCGAAGAGCAAGTTGATCGAGATCTATCCAAACATTCTCCAGGATGCATTCTTCGGTCGGTCGCTGCTCAGCACGAGCGTGATGCCAACGTTCGAGATACCCGCGAGCGACGACGAGGCGAAGAGTGACGTCTCGGACGACAAGACGGTGAAGCTTTCCGCCGATGAGCTGAAGCTTTTCGAGGCTGTGAAGTGTAAAGAGGAGGAAATTACGTCCGCGCAGTTGAAAGAGCAGCAGGACCAGCAACCATCGGTTGGAACGGCTGCGGCGTTGAAAAGCCAACCGAATGCGGCGTTGAAACCTGCCCAGCAGCGGCCAACGTCGGCTGGGGCTCCGGTGCCGCAAACACCGCAACCGCAACCAAACAGTAACGCATCACCATCGACGTCATTAACGTCGTCTACTGCTTTAACGTCTTCCAGCATGGCCGGTACAGCATTTGGAGCAGCTGGCTCGACAACGACTGCGCACGGTGCTCAGATAGTACCTACCACTGGCTCCACCGCCACCAAGATGGAGGAAGATGACACCAGTGATACGGAAGCGTTGAACGATGTGCTCGGTTTGCCGAACGATTTCATCGAAGAAGACTTTGTCAGTCAGATTATGACAGACGATGAGCTGATCAAGCACTCGGCTGCGTTTGATGAGCTGGCGGCAGACGGGGAGCTAAACGAGACGCTCGCAAAGTCCTCGAAGGATGAGCTGGTTGATATGCTGAGCCCACACTTCGATCTCACCAACATTGGCCAGATGGACAGCAAGGTGGTTGAGGAAATCTTCAAAACCGTCCTCACAGACGAGTCACAGGTAAAACGATGCTGAACAATCGAATCCTATAGCTTTCACACTGTATATCATCAACACATCACTCTACCTATTTTAAGAATAGGATGTTTTCTGGCGTTTTACGATTCGTTGGAAGTAGAATGCTGTTTAATGTTTTCATGAACGTTGATTTTGTTCGAACTCCATTTTTGGCTGTTTCGCGTTATTCAAGACCGTATTTTAGTTGCATGAATATCTTTGTTGAATCCTATTTAAAAGACACAAAATTCATTCCTCCCGATTCGCACCGTGCGTGATAGCCCTGTCAATTTTAGTTATAACTTATTTGCTTCCAGCGAATCGACCGACGTAGAACTTGCCCTTACCTAAAAAAGCGATATGTTGGTTGCAAGTTCTTGATTTTTTTAAAATAATGAATTAACACTGTTCTGTAAATGCTGTCTTGAGGTTTTAAGTTAATTATTAACCTCCTTTTTCAATCTCAAAGGAATCACAGGAATCCATGCTTGCGACCAGTTCTATGACGCCCTACGCATCCAGTGCCACATCGACACCATCACACAGTGCTGATATGTCCAAAAAGGCGGTTGTCAACACGAGGTACATCGCGACCTCTGGACAAACAATGGTGCACTCCACGCAGCAGCAGCAGCAGCAGCAGCAGCAGCATGGGATGCCGGAACAAACATCGCAACTTCACCCATCACAGCAGCCTCAGATGACGATTTCTCTGCAACAGCAGCAACCACAGCACCAACGGCCGCTGCAGCAGCAACAGCCTCAACAGGCGGCATTGCCGCAATCGATGCAAGTTGCCAACCAGCAAGGAATGCATGTCGAACAGCCAACATCGCTCGGCACCAGCATGGGAGGTGTGCAAATAAACCAAGCACCACAGCAACTTGCCAACCCTATGGTGATGACTGCGCCGGGTGGACCAACTGCTGCTCCTATCAGCGGGCAGATGATGTTACAACAACAACAACTAACCGGTACGGGTGCATTGGGCGGCACCATGCAGACAAACATTATGCAAACATCGAGTTTAGGCGTACCTCCACCACACCAGCAACAGCAAGCTATCTCGAATACTTACTCTATGATGCCGTCGCAGCAGCAACAGCAGCAGCAAGTGCAGCAACCAGCGCAAATGACACTTCCCGTTGGGCCCATGGTAGATACGACTCAAACGCCACAGCAGCAGCAGCAACAACAACTTCTCCATCAGCAACAACTTCAACCATTAAACCGAGGGTATTATTCTAATAACTTCCTTCCACACAGGTAGGAATGGAGATTGTTACATATGCTTCTTTACCGTTTCGATACACGCGAGTCTAATTATTGAATGAATCATTGCACTATTGGTTTGAAACTTCCAACTCACAAACACACACACACACACATACAGCACACACACACAACACTGCTCTAAATGTAGATATAGGCTATAGTATATTTGAGAGACTGCACGCTCAGAGCATTCCCGCGAATCCTTGCATACGTACGAAATATCTGGACTTACGTCCCCAAGCAAAATGCACCATCATCTCCATTCCTAGCCTGTCACGCATAGCGTCCCGCATTTTTCTCTTACCCTATTCTATGGTTTTCCAATCCGTTGTTTTGTAATACAATTGTTTCCGTGTGTTGCAACAGACCCATGCTGAGCGGATATCAGGATCCGAATCAAGCGCAACAACCGGTTACGATAGCATCATCACCGGTGCAAATTCAGCAGACAGGATCGCAACAGCAGCAGCAGTGGGCAAATCAAACGGTACAAATGGTATCGGGTGGGACACCCATGGATACAACACCTGCAATTACGGGCGCTGGTGCGGTTGGAACCGGCGAAATCATCGGCACAGTGGATGAAACGAACGTGAAAACCGCCCAAAAGTTGTCCGAAAAAATGCGCAAGGATGAAAGTGAGTTCGCATGGTGATAATGGATGAAACTGTCTAAATGTGTTTCCGATTATTCATTGCTCTCGTTCTTTTGCGATTAACATCATCCGCAGTGCTCGGCGATATGGCAACCATTTCCTCCGTGCTGTACTGCAACATGCGCCATCCAGAGCTGAAGACGGAGTTCCCGAACTGGAACGAACGCTGGAAACAGATCAGCAAGCGGTGGCGACTACTGTCCAACGAGGAGAAGCAACCCTTTTTGCAGCACGCGCGCGATAACCGGTCTACGAGCAAGATGAAGAAAACGCAACAGGTATTTATTGTACGGCCATTTTTCTTTTCTTTTTTTCTCCCATTTACACACGTATTATTTTCGGTTCATGGAAAAAACTTGGTTCCAAAGTGAGAGAAAAGAAGTAATTACAAACGAAAATACTACAAACATATTAATCAAACAACAATGCCTAAATAACTACATCGTTTGCGAGCGCAGTTGATCAGAGAGTGCGAATGAATAATGAAGATTTTTGCTAGCGCGTGGTGCGTTTACCGTGCGATGTAACTGAATCCGTTCGAGTTTGGTAGTAAACAAACCATCCAGTCGGGGAAAGTCGATGCACCATATATGCACTATTTTGTCATTAGCATTCAAGATGTGTTATTGTTATGATTTTATGTAAAACATTGTTCCTTTACACCTGTCAAAGCTAGTTGTATTATTATGTATTGAATGCAATACCATCCAACTAGTCGCGCGCGCACGTACACAGTCAATTTTAAGATGGCAGCTACAACCGTGGACGTACACAGTGGCGTAAATTTTTCAACCAGCTTTAGAAATGATTAGCGTATAACGAGTAAAATGCTCAACTGTACACATTTCTTTTAGATCTGATGCATTCATGCAAACACACAAACCTATTTCATTTAAGATTCTCTACCTCATCGCCCCATTTCCCCTTCACCCCGCGCTCAATACGTGTTGTGTGACTAACATTTGCGATAATTGCCAACTTTTTATGTGTGTTTCATCGTCGATTGAATAGATCGCTAGATAGCTCTGTACATGTCTCGTTCATTAGCGCATCCGCATTAGCAGGTAGCTGATTGAGATAATAATTGTCCCCGATTTGTTTACTGTTAATATACCCGGCACATTTGTTGCAAATCCACAATGCAGGCGTTTCTAAACATCCTTTGATACAATCCTTATGGATCCTAGCTTCCAGTTGCCTGAAAGGGATCATACATGTTCCATGAATCTTCTTCCACAGTATCTAACAACGCTATCAAGTAAATGTCATCGAATCCATCGCGATCACACGACGTTATGTCCATTGCTTGAAATTTAGAACCAAAACACTCACACATTACTTACCGCACACCACACCATCGCTCTCTGTCTACTCGAAAGCACTGTGTTTTGTTTAAGTTTCTTTTGTTGTTTGTTTGTTTTAATTGTTCGTTCGTTCGTTCATGCGATTCGTCCGTACCGTTTTGTATGTTAGTTTTGCTGCAAAAAAAAACACAAACACATAATGAAAGTTACGGTTATGGTTCATATATAAATATTTGCAACACTTCCCCCATCCCCAATTCGATGCAGGTACCACAATTATCACCCAAAGATGGCAATAGCAATAGTTCTGGTACGATGAATATTGCTGGTCCATCGTCTGCATCTTCCCCCTCTTGCTCCTCATCATCGAACATATCGGGATCGCTAACCACGGAGTCGGGTTCCATCTTAATCGGTTCGGATCAAACGGTGGCTGGAAGTTTGATTCAGCAGCACCCAATCAGCATCCATCAGCAACTGCAGCAGCACCAACAGGCGCAAGGTGGACAGAGCCAGCCATTACAGCAGCAACAGCAGCAAACATCCCTGGGACAGCAAATGCACCAGCAGCAGCAGCCGCAGCAGCAGCAGCAGCTGTTGCACAGCAACCAACCGTCGCAGCTACTAGAGGTGCAAGGAAATTCTTTGGATGATGGCAACAATAGCTTAGACGAGCTCGGTGCCGCTGCTTCCAATACTACTACTCATGTTTTTAGTGCCATTCGCGATTGTAACACCACGCCTCCTTCCTCCTCTAATGATACTAACACAAATGCATCAATAGATTCATCTCATGGTGACGGTAGTAAATCCACTTCTAACAATCACACCGTAACACTGTTCAAACGCACCGACACAACAACCAACAGTAACACCACCTCACACACGACCCCTACTCCACTGTCCCTCGGAAAAACTGGCGAAACCTCCGGTGGAGGGTCCGTAGTCGCTAGCACGCGTTCTCAAAACACACTGCACTCGATCAGCGATAATGCCACTTCGAATTTGATCGTGCGCCCAGCAAGTGTGAACCCGTCGGATCAGCCCTTGACGTCCACGATCGAACCACTGTCCGGTAGCTCGGGCACTGTGCATGTCACAGGATCTGGCGGATCCAAGGCAAACCTGGTGGTTGCGGCCAACATTGCGAACACTTTCATCAATCTCTCCAGCCTGACGGCAATGGGCCAGTCGCAACAGCAGCAGCAACAACAGCAGCAACAGCAACAATCACCAAACCAACAACGGCAACCATTTGCAAGTTCAAATTCTTCCGAGCTGCAACAGCTGCAGCCGGCAGGCCAGGGTACGGTAAACGTGCTTGTAAACCAAACGATCCCACCAACGCACGTCATGAAAACGTTAGCGATCGGAAACAGCAGAGCGAACGTGTTCGTGCCGAATGTAATCGCTGCGCCAGGCGCCATCGCGTCATCTAACTTTACCGTCCATCATCATCATCATCAGTTCGGTTTGCGGAATGGACCAGCTCCGAACGTAACCGTCAATCCGAACGGGAACTTTAACGTAAACTCCGGTGCGGTGTTGCGTACCGGGTACGCACACATTAGGCCAACGTTTCTATCGCAGACATTCAATATTGTCGGTGGTGGTGCCGGTGGAGTAGGAGGAGCCTCCTCCGTACAATCTCCAATTCTGGCAGCGTCCCTGCAGACAATTAATAAAATTGCCGCCCAACAACAACACCAGCATCATCCTGCTGCTACCGCAGCTACGCAGCATGTGGGCAACATACCGCAGGGCCGACCGGCTAATGGGAATAAAATTATTAACGTCTGTCAGGACGGTTCCCAGCAGCAAATACTTATTTCGAGCGGTGGGCAGGTGCATATTGCACAGCACCAGCAGCAGCAACCTTTCGGACAAAACCAAAGTCCGATCCGACAGCAAGCAGTTTGTAGCCCGCAACGGCCCCGAACACCCGGCGTGTCCGGTGTGGTGAGTCAAATCGGTGCGGGCCCTCTGACGGTGATGAATCTAAACGATCAGCAAATACGTGTGCTGACACCGGGTGAAATTATGCGCACACTTCCGTCCCTCGATGGTGGTTCGGGTGGATATGAAATCATTGCTACCAACAGTAAGAGCAGCACAAGTACGCAACCGTCTCCGCAATACACGGTGCTTTCAACAGCCACTATTCAAAGCGAATCGTTTGACCAATGCGATGGAAGTTTGCGAACGGTCTCCACAGCAGTGCAGGAGCAGCCCAACATCGGCAGTGGTGCGAATGATCCCATCCCAAAGGACACCAGTACCGGTACCGCTAGCAGTCCTGGAAACGTTCACCATAGCGATCATGTCTCTAGTGCTACACTTTCATTGTCAGATAGGATCAATAACACCATCGTCACCAATCCCATCAACATAACAACCACTACCAACACCATTACTACTACCACCACCAATAATACTTCCTGTATGTTAAATGCAAATAGTCCTGTGACAGCTATTGTTTCTACCTCCTCAATCACCACTACTACTACTACTACTACTACCACCACCACCATCACAAGTACTACCACAACTAGTAACGCTAGTACCCATTCTGCTCCTACTACTACCACTACTACTACCGCACCCGAAACGGTGAGAATTTTAAACGATAGAACACGTAAATTAATATTTTTTTGTTGGTATATTTCTCCGTTGGTTTGTTGATTTTGCCAATTTTGATAGAAGCTGCTGCGACGTCCTGTAGAGATAGACAGTCAGTTTTGTTTTTGAACATCGTAAACTTTCGCTCATGGAAATTTTTTATTAGTATTTTCAATCTCTTTTTTACTTTTTCTTGTACCTAACCTATTGTATTTTTATGCTTTCAAAACAGTGAATGATGAATGTGTTTTTTACATACTGTAAACATTTATTTCGCACGTCTGGTGCAAATTAATGTTACTTAATCTTTCTGCAGCCTTTAATGTTTGTTTGCCTGTATCATATTAGTATTTTTTATTCATTCGCATATATGTAAAGGTTGATACTAATTTGATAATAATGTGCTTTATAAATGTATGTGTATGTGTATATATATTCATAATGTATTCATTTGTGATTGTGTGCGTTTTGTTTGTAAATAGAATGTGCTTGCTACGTATCTTCCTTTTCCATACTTCATACTGGAAGCGAAATCATTTGTTTATATTCAATTTGTTTACTTTGTCAACAATCGTCTAGTTTATATGCATTAGCCATTATCATGGTTTATGAGTGTTAGGAAGAACAACACTGTTTGCTTACCTAATGCCTCTGAAACGAGTTATGACATCCCCCGTGTCCAGAGTTAACCAACAGGTTTTTTTATGTTAGTCGATTAAAACCGTTCTGTTAATTTTCCTTTCAGTTACAATTGATTTGCTTCCGGTATAACATACGTTTTACGAATATTGCACAATATGCACAATATACTGGATGTAATAACGGTTGATTTTTGTAACTGTGGTCTGTTCCGGTAAAAGTAAATGGTATCGCGCTTTTTAAAAACGGTGTAAACTCAATACGTTGAAAACTATAGTCTCATTAGCTCAGTTAAATTTTCTTGATCGATCTTGTACAAGTAACTCAAAACGTTATGTGGTTCGGAAAATTGCTTGTAACAACGCTAGTTTCTCCAGACCTAGATTATTACTGTACTGTATGTATTGATGGCATTATTTTATAAGTTCTCTGCTGATGATGATTTTATCAATGGTGTTGATTTTATTATAGCTAGTTGTTTATTTTATTTGCTTCTATTCGAGTACGATACGTGGCACTAAAAAACGTTCTATGAATGGCTTCTGAGTGATGCGAAATTAATGCATTTTTTTATTATTTTGCTCCCACAACAGGATCAAGATAAAATAAATGCGCAACAAAAAAGCATGCGTGAAGCGGAACAAGAGCGGCAATGGAAACAACTGCAGCAGCAGCGTGCACGCGAACAACAAACACAGCAACATTTGTTGTTACCGGACCAAAGGATGCAAGGTACGTTGGTGTTGGGAATCTTGGTTCTCAAGCAATGTTTTAAAATTATTTTACCCCACTTGTAGATCCGACCATGCAGCTGCAAGTAGCTACAGATGTGGGATCAGTCGGTGTAGGACCGATGGCAAGTCCGTCGCCCAATTCGCGAGGCGCATTTGTTTCGCCTGTCAGTAAAAATCGGATGACTCCGGCGGTGGGAACCATGGGGATGAATGCACCTTCCAGCCCCGTAGCGAGCAGCTTTCAGCATCCGATGGGTGTACCCTCAAGAGGGCTTCCGGTACAAATGCAACAGCAACAGCAGCAACAGCAAGCGCAGCGACAGATGCAGGGTCCAGCAGGTGTTTCTACAGTACGTATGCCGTTGAGTCCGTTCTCGCCTCAATCGCAGCAACCACAATCACCCCATGACATACTGCCCGAGTCGCCTGCGAGCCAGCACTCGGGAATGGATCCGTTCGTTCGACCACCGTCCGAGGGCATGCCGGACACGTATGCAGTGCACCATTCCCCACAAACGCCACGTTCGCTGGGACACCAGAGTCCGGTAGCGGCGGCAAACAGGAGTCCAGCGTATTCCGGGCCGCAAATGGTGGCAAACTCCGTTCCAGCACCGCCCGGTGGCGGCATGCGTATCAACACGATGGATACCGGCTATCCCGGCGGGGCACCAGGCACACCGAGACCACAGTTTTCATCTGGCACCTCCAGACCTACCGTGTACGCACGGCCGGGCGATTTGTTCAACATGATGCAAAATGCACCGTACACTTCACCCCGTGCGGAAGGATTCGTACAATCGCCGCAAGAGGGTAATCGACAGTTGCGTGATTTGCTGCAGCGGCAACAACTGCCAACGTCCAACAACCCGGTCGGTGCCGGTCTCGCCACAAGCGGTGGAACTGTCACCAGTGTTAGCCTAATGCAACAGTCTGTCGCTCAGCAGTCGCCTCAGTCAGTGCAGTCACCAGGAGGCTTCATAGACGAGCAACAGCAACAACAGCAACATATACAGCAGCAACAACAACAGTCACAACAACTATCAACACAGATGCAGCAACAGCAGCAGCAGCAACACCAACACCAACACCAGCAGCAACAGCTGCCGCAACAGTCACAACTCCAACCGCAGCAGACAGGAATCATGCAGAGCCAAAGCACTGTTATGCCATCGAGTCCCACCGATATGGGAACGTTCAGGCAACCGTTACCGCCCAACATGATGGCTCGCCCACGTATGCCCGGTGCAATGATTCGCTCCTCCGGAAACATCGTGATAGGAGCGAACAATCAAATACTCGTGCGACAGCAAATTGTACGCACTTCAGGTGCTAACCAAATGGTAATTTCGCAACAACAAAGCATGATGCAACAGCAGCAGCAGCAGCAGCAGACCAGTCAAATGATTCGTCAACGAATGCAGCTCGTGGGACAAAACGGGGGCAGTGCACCGGACGGAACGCAATTCGTGGCGCCCAGCGGTCAATTGGTGCACGCGCCAGGTCAGCAGCAGCTAATGGGACAGCAGCAGTTGATGGGTGGTCAACAACAACAAGCACCGGTGCTGACATCATCACAAACCGATCAGCAGAACATTGCGCTCCTGGCGCAGCGGCTAGCCGGTGAAGGTGAAGCGCATGGGCAAAACATTGCCCGTGGGCCGCAAGCAGCACAACAGCAACAAACGCAACCTCAGCAGCACCAACAGCAGCAGCAGCAGCAAACTTCATCTGCAGGCGGTCATCCGGACGGTTCATCCGAAATTCCGGACAGTGTAAGTGCCGAGCTAGAAAAGCTCGAACAGGAAGATAACACCGGCATGGGCGAAGTCGAAGGAGTCGGCGATCTGTTGGGCGAGCTGGGTGACGACGATGCTGAGCTGCTCGATTCGTTAACGGCCGAGATGGGTGATCACTTCAACATCCTGGAGTATGCCGATCCCGAACTCGACTCAACCGATGGGGAAAAGTCGAATCTACTCGACAGCTTGGAGCTGGTGGACGACGAAGCGAAGGACCCAGAGGCTAGAGCGAGACAAGCGAAGCAAACCGAGCTCACCGATCCGACCAAGTTGGACGATCCCAGCAACAAGCAGGTCGTGGTGGTGGAAGCTGTTGCGGTGGCTGGACGCAGTGCAGGAACGGGTGGAATGACACAGCACGATATACTGGGCACAGGCGCGGTGACGCAGACCTCGATACAGACCAATAGCTTTGCATCGGGTCAGGCACAAATGATGGCACAACAACAACAGTCACAACATCTCCAACAGCAACAGTTTGGACAACAGCAGCAACAAATGCTTACGTCGGTAGGAGGAACCCAACAAAAGATAGCTACAGCAACGACGCAAATGAAAACGGTGCGGCCCAACATGGCTTCAATGCAACAAATGCATCAGCAACAGCAGGTATGTATTGCAGCGCACAAAAATGTCGTCTATGACAACTCGAAATAATACACATTTTTATGTTATTCTTACAGCTACAACAACAGACCGTTGTCATGAGCCAAAATACCGTAGGTCCCAGAATGATGACTGCCGATGGATCAGTTGGTGTCGCAGGATCATCCATGATGAAGACGGGGTAAGTTGAAATCGTCTCATTCTTTAATGTCTTTGCATGATGTATGGTAACCCCCGGAATATCATACAAATTGGGCCTTATTCTCAATGTCCTTAATGTTGGATACTGACTTGAACTTTCTGTGAACGTTCTATGCAACAGATTTATGAATCAACAGCGTATGCAGCAGTTGAAACAACTAGGATCAAACGGCGGAGGGTTGGTTCAAAATATTCTATCCACTGGTCAACAGCCTCAAGGCAGGATGGTACAACAAATGGCTGGCAACAGAATCATCCAAACATCTTCAAACCTTCCAAATCAGACGGTTCATGTACAACAGCAGCAGTTAAGTGGTGCAGGGCTTGGTAATCAGCAGCAAATGGTACTGCAGCAGCAACAGCAGCAACAGCAGCAACAGCAGCAACAACAGCAACCGAATGTCTCTGCTAACGTTACACAACCACCTCCTCCACCATATCCCGAACCGCCGCCGCCCTATCCTGGCAATCAAACTGGTCCAAACGTACCAATGGGTGGCGGTAATCCAATGCAGGTTAGTACCAGAATAATGTAACAGTGGTTTTACACGTTTACTTGGGCTTTCGGCCGATATTTGTCGATGAAATATGTAACCAAATAATCAAGTCTGCCTTACAAACTATTACCTGTCTTCTGATAGTACAGAAGATGTTTGATCTCGGGATAAATATTCCGTTGATCTATATGTATTATACTAGTAGTACGATTACTAAACATTCTTTAAAGTAGCTGGGTTTGTTGTTATCATAGTAAACAACAAATCTAGCACGTATTGGGACAAATGAATGCTTTTGTTTACATGCAATGATTTGCCTTTGTCCGCGGCTAACGTAGCTTCATAAATCTAAACCTTATTAACACATTCAACCAAAGCATTTTCCTTTGACTCCGTTTCCGATTGCAAATAGGAGTGAGTACTTCATGGAATCTCTATACTCTTCTTTCCATTTTATTTTCCTTCTTGTATGTTTTATATTACAATGAACAACCCTTCTATCTCATATGATGAAACTATTGGTTTCCTTACGACATTTTCATTGTTAAAGGAATGCCGTCCTGGAGAATAGGAATAATAATTAAAGAAATTTCGTGAAATAACAATCTATTTCGAATATTTGATTGCACGTACGTGCCTAGAGTCGCAATAAAACATGGAATTTCCCATTTCCCAATACGGTATCGCATACTACATCAAAATGCACCCGTTTGACGCGCTTTTCTGGTTCGCGCTTTCTCTTTGTCTAAGTTACTCGGTTACTTTGTCAACCTTCGATCGTTAATCGAATCTAGGCGAGAGGGTACGGCATTCGCTGCTGTCTGCTTTAGAAGCTTAGCGGTCATCTAACTGAGACTGGAACTCTTCATGCGTTCATGGCTGGAACTCTTGGGATGCAAAATTTTACAACTCCATTCCTTTTTTATGTTCAAAACGCGTAACATCGTTTTCAAAATATGTGAAGCTTGAATGTTATATGTTGCGGTTCTGGCGCTATGTAATGTGCGGTAGTATTTGGGGATGAATTAACAGTATTTCTTTTTTTTTATTTGAGAGATAATTTTGTATTACTGGTTAAATAAATGCACAGGTACGGGACAGATTTTTTGTATCTATACAAATTTGTGCACTGTATGTTATTTGCAACGAATCTAAATTATGTTCGTACCTTTTTGCTTGCGAATAACTGTACAACACGCGTGCAACAATTTTATCAGACGAAACACCCTGTAAAGCAACACTATGGGATTGTGCCTGACCACTGTCCGATCACCTATTTATCTTTTCTTTTTCCTCCCTTCGAACGCGAGCAGCAACCTTACGCGAAATATTTCAATCACTACTGCGTACCAAATTCTTCTTCGCGACGATCGCTATTGCTTAAGGTGAGAGATCTCCACCGAGAACACATGAAAACCCCGGTACCCGGCAAACGACACCTCGCATTAATACACACCTTGTACTTCCAAGTAAACTATCTGCACCGTCTTCCAGCGTACCGCGCGCCTATGAGGAGCGAGCCACTTTTCACCCTTTCGCGTTCATCACCAACTATCACACCCGCTAGTTTGCGCTCGATAGTGTTAGTAACCGAGCATATATAGTGCATAATCAATGCATTTAGCGTAGACGGTGCACGCGTTCACACGAAACCTTTGACTATCTTCTTTATAATTTTTTTTTATTGCCGATTGAATGGGAATGTGAATAAGAATTAAGTTATTTTGTGGTGTTTTGTTTTCATTTCCCTTACTCCACCGCTTCGAACTATAACTATGCATTTGTTCACTATGTTTTTAGCCCAATTGATTCGGCAGATCTACGAAGTTAAGAATACTTTTAGCCAATGAATGTTGTGCGTTGCAAATGGAAATTAATTCTGATCTAAAGTCAACACGAAGAAATGTTTATTTGTTGTGTAGAGTACCGTAGCTGAGCTTGAAATTTTCAATCTTCACGCTATTATGGTAATATTTTTTTAGATGCTATTAGATGTTCTCACCAGAACCACATCTGGAAACCGTGTGACAAACCGTAAAGCTAGCGTTAAAGTAATGCGTTGTTTATGCGTTAAAGTAATGCGCTAAAAACAAAATTTTTAGAGTTGAGTTTTCGAACTATTCAAGAATGTTCACCTTTCTGATTCTTCCCACACAGGAACAGCGTTTACTGCTGGAAGATATGGTCGAGCAAGAGAAGCGTGAGCAGGCGAATCAGCTACAGCAAGTTGGAGATGTATCACAGAATCAAGGGATGCTGAACGATCAGGTAGCTATACCGTATAATAAGTTGTGTCGTCGGTGTGGGCGTTGTTTTCACATGATTGCTCCATTTCTAGGATTACGAACGTCTGTTAGGCAATCAACAAGCCATCGGACGTGCAACGCAACAGCAACAACCGGGCATGATGGTCTCACAACAGGGCCAAGCTCAACAACTTCAACCACCGAACATAATGCACCATCAAATGCACATGCAGTCAACCGCCGGTGGACAGTTTGTAATGCAACAACAACAGCCACAGCAGCGAATTACTACCCAATGGCGCCCGCAAACTCCCGTGCAGTCAACAGCCATCGGTAGTGTTAACGTCATGGGACAGCAGCAACCTGCAATCGTTACCGGTGGAGGACTGATCGGTCAGATGTCAAAGAATGCTCCAGGTTCTATGGCATCATCACCGTCGCCCTCCTCGATCGTGGCATTGCCGACTGCTGCGTCCCCGCAGACGGCGGACCCGTCAGGCAACAGGACGATACCGCTATTTCAGGCGAATTTGCAACAGCAACCGCCTCAACCGCCGGAAACGATCGCAACCGAGCAGGACCGCGCAGTCCAGATAAACTACGAGAATTGGCTGAACCAGCAGAATACCGTCCTGTCCAACCAGCTGAAATACTACGAAACGGAGATAGTGAAGCTGCGCAAGGTGAAGAAGCAGCTCAACACGAAACAGCGCCAGCTGCGCAAACATGGCAATGAACTAACGGATAACGATGCGAAGGAACTGCAGAGGATCATCGCTGACCATACGGTCATCCAAAAGCAGCTTGAGAACGCTCGACGCCAGCTGCGCCAACACTCGGTGATATTGCAGGAATACAAAACTAAGCATCCGGCGGGCAAGGGACAGAATTCTGGTTCCAGTACGCCTGTCGGTACGCACCCGGGCAGCTCGCCGGCCCAATCGCTGATAGCGCCACCTTCACCGCTGATGTCACCTTCGCCCAGCTCTCAGCCTGGGGCCGGTTCGCTGTATCAACCATCAGTTCAGTCACCGTTGGGAAATAATCCGATTCTCCAGCCCAACCAGAGCCCACTGCACTCGCCTAGCCCGCTGCTGTCCCACAGTCCCGGTCCGGCGAGCGTCAACTCTTCCGTGATGCAAAGCCCCGGCGGCAATCACACGAACTCTAACAGTGCGATGTCGCCTTACAGCACGATGCAACCGTCACCACGCATTGGGACACCGCACTCGCAGATCGATGACAATCCATTCAGTCCCGGACCTGGCGGCGGCGGCGGCGGCACCGGTGGACCTTCACCGTCGCCCTCGCTGCCGGGACGGTTGACATCTCCGGCACCCCGCATGACCTCACCACAGCACCGTATGGCCGGACAGCAGCAGCTAGTGATCGGTGGACCCGGTGGACGTATCGTCACCAGCACGGGCAACCAGTTTAATCCTCAGCAACAACAGCAGCAGAGCATGATGATGGGGAATGCAGCGCCGATCATGAACTCACAGTTTCCGCCACAACAGCAACAACTTCAGATGCTACAGCAACATCAGCAAACGCGTTTCGTTCGGCCACAAACCATACCAAACGATCCGAACGTACGAATGCGCGTTGCAAACAGTATTCAAATGCAGCAGCAGCACCAGCAGCAGCAGCAACAACAACAACAGCAGCAGCAGCAGCAGCAACAACAGCAACAAAACCCAAACATTCGCCAGATGCAACCAGGTGGTGGTGCCGGACCTGGATACAATTCTCCTCTCGGCAGTCCGCAACCCATCATGTCCCCGGGTGGTGGTAACATCAATCAACAGCAACAACAGCAGCCAATGCAGCAGGCTGCACAGCAAACGATGGATCCGCGCACGATGCAATACATTCAGCAACAGCAACGTATGCAGCAGATTCAGCAGCAACGTCAACAGCAGATGATGCAACAGCAGCAATCACCACAACACGGCGCGATGATGCAGCAGCAACAGCAGACCAATCAACAACAGCTGCAGATGATGCAGCAACAGCAACAGCAGCAACAGCAGCAGCAGCAGCAGCAGCAGCAACAAATACAAATACAACAAATGCAACAGCAACAGATGAATTATGCGAAACAAAGCCCCATTCATCAGCAGCCACCTTCTCCACTCTTGAGCCATGGTGGTAACACTCCCACCTCCTCACCGATGCCTCAAAGTCCCATGATGTACTATAACCAACAACAACAACAACAACAGCAGCAGCAACAAGTACAGGGACAAGGTCAGCAACAGCAGCTAATGCGCCAACAGTCAATACCAGGCAATGATGCGTATTCAAATACTGGCGGTGGTGGTGGTGGTGGTATGAACCATCCATCAAATCCGATACCGATACCGTTTGGAAAGTTCGGCTACATCAAGCTAGGGCTCCGAGGTGGTTCCCCAATGTGGGGTAACGCACGAGGAAACAAGCGCGCCAACCCAGTTACACAGTTTCAGCAACAACAGCTCCAGAAACAAAAACAACAGCAGCAACAAGCGCAACAAAGCGGTACCGTAACAAACGCTGGTACATCGGGTGCACGCACCGGGGTCAGTGGCACTACTGCCTCTAACGCTTCGGCGGAGGTGTTGCGAAAGCAGGCGCTTGCCGCAGCAGCATCCGGAGGTGGTACCACATTTTTGCAGCATCGGAATCGTATTACGATCGTACAGAAACCGGCTGGCGGTGGTGCGACGACTACGACGCTGCATGCCGTTGGCGTCACCATGAAACCGGTGCCAGATGCTGCGCCGACGGTCAGCAGTGCGGGTAGCAGCGTGGAAGAGGTCGTGCTGATCGACAGCAGCCCGGACGAGAAGCAGCAACGATTGCTCGACTACGACGACGACAACGATAAGGCGCTGGTCGGCACGGAGGTCTCGCTAAACTCGGTCGCCCAACACGGTATCGATGGGGACGAAGCAATGATGGAACCGTTCGGTGGAGGCACCACCGCTGGGGCAAGCGGAACAGGATACGAAATAGTCGGCAGTCCGCTCGACTCGCAAATTGCGAACAGCGAGTACAACCTGTTCGCTGATGACGTGGTTGAGTGCGTCGACAATGGTGGTGATGATGGGGCAGGCCCGAAGAAGGACGCCCGCTCCGTGACGGTGGAACTGCTGATGGACGTAGCATCGGCGGATGGTGGTGATAGAGAGAAACCGCTGCTCGGAAGCTCGGAAATCGAAATCGTCGAAAGCGTGGATGAGGGTAGCCTCGGCACGACGACGGAAGATTTCGAGGCAATGATCGACAGTCGGCCAAAGACGACAAACACACCACCATCAGTGTTGGTGGTCGAGGGGACTATGGCAAGTGGCGCGAAACTCGATTCCAACGTAACAACGCGAAAGGACGAAAAGGTGATAGAAAAAACAGTGACTACACCGAAGAAGGAGGTGACGTTGGTGGCAGTGCAGCAGCAGCAGCAAAGCCCAAAGCCCATTACGTATCCTACGGCGCGTATCGCGATACAGCAGTCGCTGATGCAAAATCGTCCAATCGTTTCCGCCGCCCACCAGCGATTGGTAAAGGATGCCACCGAATCGACGGCAAAGCTCTCGATAGGCAACACCACAATCTCGGTGCCGATACTGAAAAGCTTTCCGATAACAGCAGCCGGTACACCGGCCAAAGCCGGCACCGGTACCGAGCAGAATGCCGCCAGCAAGGCTACAACGCTAGCGACACACTCGAAGAAACTCATCAACACGTCCGGTGGCCTGTCGATCAGTAACATTTCGAAAAATCCTTCCGGCGGTACCGTGATAGCGGTCAGTGGTCAAAAGATCAACACCACCAGCATCGTGACGCTGTCGTCGCTGAACCTGAACCAATCGGCTCCTTTCATCACGAAAACGTTCGCTCGTCCCGGTGCAGTTACGTTGCAGCAGCAAAAGCAACATCTACCCGTCGGTTCGCATATCAAGCTGCAACAGACGCACACAATAGCGGCGGCACTGCAACAGCAATCGGCCGCCGCGGTTACATCCACTGCTAGCGGTGGCGGTTCGGGAGTAAATTTCACCGTGGCAACCAGCAGTGCCACGCAGCAGCAGCCAATTGAGGGTATCGTAGTGAAGACGACCGTTGCCAAGCCGAAAGCTCCACCATCGCCCAGCTTAAGCTACGCGAAGCTGTCCTCACTTACCGTCACGCAGGACACATCGCTGCCGACGAAAATATTTGAGGACGATTCTATTTCCCCGGATAGTTCGATCAGTCAGGAGGATTCTGAGCAGCTGCCCACACTGGAGAAAACAGAGCTAGTGGGAGGAGGTAGCACGGTGGAGGATGGTGATGCAAAGCCCGCAGTCGGTGGCACCTTGAGCGGAGAAGGTCATGTTGGTCTCGATTCCTCTTCCTCCTCTTCCACCTCTTCCTCCTCATCCTCCGTAGAGCCAACCCAATTGTCGGAATCTACCGCCAAAAACAAAACGGGACAAAATATCATCCCGGTGCATGTGATCGCAAAATCGCGTGAAAACTCGCGCAGTCCCGTGCTTGCCGGGCCCGGTGGACAACGTATCGTTTCATCGATGCCACAGCTTTCGCCCCTGTCACAGCCGAACGAACTAACGCTCAACGCGATGAACGTATCGCAACAGGTGCGCTCCATTATGTCTTCGATAAGCGTATCGAGTGTGACGAATGTTGCCACTGCTAGTAGCAGCAGTACCGGCGCACCGAGCGTTGTGCTGTCGGTAGCACCGTCTGCTTCTACCGTCGGTACGACAACGACAGCTTCGGCAACCGGAGTCGCCGCGAGTAACATCTCCACCATCACGTTCGACACGATCCTTCCGTCGAAGGGGCATGATAGCAACATGAGCAAAACGGAAACAATCGCTAGCATACTGAAAACGGTTTCGGGCAAAACTATTCTGCCGGCGGCAGCGATTGCCAGCAACTCCGGCAACAACAGTAACCTGCTGAAACCGACCGACCAGAGCGTTGGGTCGGCACTAGCGTCTTCGACCAGCATCACCCAAATTCCCACCACGACAAAGTTGATCACGCAGCAACTGCAGCTCAGTCGGCTGCAGGGGCAAAACATCGGCGGCAGTAACAGTAACTTTCTGGTCGTGAAGCAGTTGCGCACGCCGAACAAGCAACCCCAGAAGCAGCTGGTGGTGGTGACCCAACAACCCGGTCAGCCCGGCCAGCAGATTAAGATACAAACCCATGCAGCGCAACAGATGCAGCAGCTCCAGGGAGGTAACAGCGTCATCATTCAAAGCCAACCGGCTTCCAGTGGGGCTGGTGGTAATTTTGTGAAAATATCCACTACATCCACCAACGTTTCGGCTAGTGGCGATACGGCGTCGGGAAAGCCCACTGCTGCCACAACAGTCGCTGCGAGTGACACGAATGCCACCAGCAGCACCAGCGGTATTGCCACTATACTCAACAACGCCAACCATCAGCTACAGCAGCAAAAAACAGCGGTGCAGCAAAGTTCATCACAGCAGCAGCAAATTATATGCACAAACCAGGCGACGGGACAGACACGCATACTGAACCTTGGAACCGTGGTGGCGGCCGTGGCTGCTGAAGGGGGAACATCATCCGGTGCGTCCAGCCAAACCAAGTCGATCATGATGAGCGGCACACGCGCGGCTACGATCACTACCATCAACGTAACGCCAGCGGTAACCGCAAGTCCAACGCCGACCCCGTCCAGTAGTATTCTCAGTGCCACACTGTCTCAACCACTGGCAAAAAGCGGCCATGGCAACGTCTCCACCATCTCTTCCCTGCTGCAGAGTCAGCTGCAGAGTGCCGCCTCGTTCCGACGGTCTAAATCCACCGACGAGGCGCCGGTTCACGGTCACGGGCGCGAAACAGCGTCGCAGATACTAAGCAAGCGTCTCAGTCTGGAGGCTACTAATGTGGTTAAGAACGAACCAGTGGACAGCACGTCAGATGATAGTACGAATGTAAGCTCGACATCATCGACAGTCGTTAGCAGTAGTAGCAGCAGCGGCGGCAGCAGCGGCAGCAGCAGCAGTAGCAGTAACACTAACAGCCAAGCGAAACCTGACCCATCGAGCAGTGGTGGTGGTGGTGGTGGTAGTGGATGTAAGTTTTCTAACATGACGCCATCCGGTGCGGTCACCAAGTCGGAAGATTCGCAGAACGTACTGCTGAAGCAGTTGCTGCAGAATAGTGGCAGCTCCGGTTCAGCGGTTTCATCGCCGACGCCTTCACCGATCGCTGGACGGGCCGTACCGAGCCTGATCACGAGCCAGCGCGCACCAAGTCTGGGTGTGGTTAGTTCGCTCGAAGCGCAACTAGCACGTCCCATCATACCACCGTCGGCAAACCCGCCCGCGATACAAATCATTAGCACACAACCGATAACGGCGATTGCTGCGGCAATTACGTCAATGTCGTCCTCATCATCCTCCTCGTCTTCGTCGTCGTCGTCGTCGTCAACTGCGACGACCACTTCGACATCAGCTACACCGTCGGTAGTAAGTCTCATGACCCCGACGCCCAGTGTATCCTCCGCAACAGCCACGACGACGGTGGCGGTGACCAGTATGAGCAGCACCAACACCAGCAGTGCCAGCACGCAGGAAACCACTAAAACGAAAATAATTTCCCGGGAAACATCTTTCGTGTCGAAACCCGCGGCCGGCAGCAGTATCTCGTCGAGCCATCCAACACCGAATTTGGCGGCAAATATGCTCGCGGCCAGCATAAAGAAGGAGGAAATGATGCAGGCGTCAACGGTGATCGGTGCACCGCCACAAACCACGGTCAAGCTTGAACCTGGTGCCCAGGTATCCGTCACACAGCTGCAATCAACACAACAGGCCGTAACTGTGTCAACGTCACTCTCCCAGGCAACGGTGACAACAGCCGCACCGAAAGCAACTCATCCTTTGCTTCCACCACAATCGCAACAAACGCTGCAACAATTCCAGCAGCCAAACACTCAGCTGCCCTCCAAAACAACCAATCCGTCAGTGGCGGTGACCGTGAGCTCGGCAGCAACCGTCGGTGATGCAAACATTACGCTCATTAAGCGTGAGACACCATCGTCTTCTTTGGCAGCGGCACCGGTGCTGCAAACGTCCAGCGCTGGTGGCAGTGTAAGCGTCAAAAACACTGCGACTGATGAACAGAAACGCTTTGCAGCGAGCCCGGTACCGGGCCCCCCGGTGGTTGGGGACTCCAACTCTTCACGAACGCCGACACCAACGCCGACACCAACGCCAACGCCAACGCCAACGTCAACACCAACGCCATCACCCAGTCCATTGCAGCAACTCGCGACCAACCCACCGGAAGCGTCCATCGAGGTAAAGCAGGAACCGGGACAGTCGGTAAACAGCAGTCCCGCTGTTACCAGCACCGTCGTATCAATACCATCATCAAGCACGACGATGGGTCCACCGCCAGCCGCACTGTCCCAAACACCACCGGCAATGAAATCACCCCAATTGTCGCTCAGCACTGATGCTTCCAGTGCGACGAGTGCTCCTTCTTCGATGACATCGCCCGCAAACAAATTGGACGGTAGTTCCTCGCCGGGAGCTGGTGCATTAACGGCCATCAAAGAAGAACCAGTGGAAGCCGGTGGTAGTAATACCAGTACCGGTGCAACAGACGTAACGACCAAAACACCGGCTGAGCTCGCACTGGAACTGAAAAAGAAGAAGCGTCGCGAATATCAGAAAAATCGCCGCCAGATGCAGATCCAGTCGAACAAGGACAACCAACAGCACGGCGGCGCTGGGCAGCCGAACAAGAAGAAACCGAAAAAGTCAATCAAGGTTGAGGAAGATTACGACACCTGCATCGACAATCTGATGGGACAGCTGCGCCAGCTGCCCCCGATGCAGATACTGGAACCGCAGCTGCCACGAAACTATGGAGTCTGTTCGCTGTTCGGTACGGGCGATCTGTCCAAGTTCACCAACCGCAAGGGCTACTCGATAGCATCCGGTGAGCTGACGGGATGCTACGGCAGCGCCCAGCTCCCGTCGGTGGCCGATTTCTACAACACGAAACCGTTCGGTGTGCAAGATCCACCACCGGAACCGGCACCAATGTCGACGCACCGCGGCTTCTACGATCAGGAGTTTGCGCCGATCAAGTTCGAAACGGAGGAACGCCAGCGATACGAGTTTGGACGGGACCGTGAGCTCGACTCACCGGACACGATCATCAGCACGTCCAGTCCGGAATGTTTGCGCTGGGACTCACCGGTAAGCTTTCCGGGTCTGCGGCTGATCAAGGAGGAACCGATCGAGGACGATCAAGTCGTCGTGTACCGACGCATGTCCCCCGTCATACCGATTCTGGCACCGATTCCGATTCGATTGCGCAAAGGCATCACCCTCTCCTCCGATGCCGTTGTGAAGCCATCAAATGCCTCTGTCGCTGGTGGTACAGTCGGAAGCAACAACAAAGAAAACGAAGGCTTCCGGGGTGAGACGACGCTGGGCGTTCGATCGCGGTTCGGGCCGCCTACGCCGCTGAAGGACACGAGCAACGTTACGGTCACGCTAACGCTGACGTCCGCTGCGGTGGAGGACATTTTCGGTGTGCTGCGCGATTTGGCCAACATGCTGGAGATTCCGCCACCGACCACATACCAGATCGTGGAACGGACCGTTTCGCCAACGAGCCAGAAGCTCGGCCTGTACCGGACGAAGGGCCGTGACGGCAAGGAAGGCGCACCGATCGACATACAAACCATTCTGAACGGATCGGCCCGTTTCTGCAGGCACTGTGACGTAGTAATACTGAGCCATATCATCATTGCCAATGCGTCCGAATTCCCGCTGCTGGCGAACGGTGGTGACGGTGCCCACCAGGAGCTGGAATCCGAGGAGCTATACTTCTGTGGCGAACAGTGCTACCGACAGTTCAAGTGTTGCCCGACAAACATTTTGGACGACAGCCGCACAACAACCGTCAACGGTAGTGACGTCTCGTCAGTTTCGGGCGCTGGTAACATTGCGCCAAATCACCTCAAACATGACTCCGGTGCACCTAATAGGACGGCACCAGACGCCTTGGGAGTTAAGCAGGAGGTGTTGGACGATGTCGATTTGGAGGACGCCACCGACACCAGCATGAGCACGGCGAAGGACTCACCGCAGAGCGGAGGTGCTGAGCGAAAGCGAAAACACACCGACGACGGTGCGGATTGGGAACTGTCGTCTGGCGGACCGCCACCGAAGCAGCTGAAAGGCATTCGGTACAAGGCGTACACGCCCAACTGTTTTGGCGTGCAGCGGGTGAAAAAGCCGAGCGAGAAGGAAATCACCGAAACGCTGTTCCGCATGAGCATCACGGTTACACCGGCACCGAAGATGCCGGACGATACGCGACGCTGCATCTTCTGCCACTCGGTCGGCGACGGTGTTGCCGACGGTCCGTCGCGCCTGCTCAACTACGATGTAGACAAGTGGGTGCACCTGAACTGTGCGCTCTGGTCGGACGGTGTGTACGAAACCGTCAACGGTGCGCTGATGAATCTCGAGAATGCGCTACAGCAGAGCTTGGCCGCGGTTTGCGCGTTCTGCAACACCCCGGGCGCCACGGTCAAGTGCTTCAAAACGCGCTGCGCCAATGTGTATCATCTGAGCTGTGCGATGAAGGACGGTTGCGTGTTCTACAAGAATAAAACCACCATGTGCCAGACGCACGCACCCAGGACGGAGAAAGACTCGGAGCTGACCACACTCAGCGTGCAGCGGCGCGTGTACATCGATCGGGACGAAAGTCGGCAGGTGGCGTCGGTGATGCACCACTCGGAATCGAACAATCTCCTGCGCGTCGGCAGTTTGATCTTCCTCAACGTCGGTCAACTGTTACCGCACCAACTGCAAAGCTTTCACACGCCAAACTACATCTATCCCATCGGCTACAAAATTGTAAGTATTCAACGTATTTGTAACGTTATTTTGTATTATCAGCGGTGTTACATCTTTCATTGACAATCAAAAATAGCTCTTTCGCCCGGTAATGGCCAACAACTTCTTCACAATCTTATATTGTTCGAATGGTTTAACTTTTTTAGCCAAGCAATGATTTTTTAGATGATTTGTGTTACTGTTAATGTTCTCCATTTTTCAATCGATATTAAAAAGATACGATTAATTATCATGTTATCTATAGTGATAGATTAAATACAGAACTCCTGAAATTAGTACTATAATGTTTGGTAGTTCTTAACTAATAAATGTAATATTTTCCAGCTTTATTATTTGTCACAGTTAAAAAGTAAATTCAGTGTAAACCTTTAGAACGAACCCTCAGAAAATCCTTAATGTGTACGAAATGCCATTATCCTATGGAGTTGTGCAAAATAATGTGTTTCTTAAAAACGTGTTCTTATCCAGTTCAACCGGAAATATCATAACCTGCATCACAACCTTAAAATTATATAAATTTATGTTGAAGCTTCATAACATTTCTAATTTTATCTTCCTTTTTTACGATGATTAATGCAGATTCGTTTCTACTGGTCGATGCGACGCCCGAACAAGCGCTGCCGATACATCTGCTCGATAGCGGACGTTTCCGGGCGTCCCGAGTTCCGGGTGCTTGTACAGGAAACGTCCGAAGAAGATATCGAACTGCGCGATGCGACACCGAAAGCCGTCTGGCAGCGTATCCTGGAGCCGATGGCTCAACTGCGCAAAAACTGCCGCATCGTGCAGCTCTTCCCGAAGTATGTCACCGGCGAGGATCTATTCGGACTGACCGAGCCGGCGGTTGTGCGCATCTTGGAGAGCCTGCCTGGCATCGAAACGCTGACCGACTATCGCTTCAAGTACGGACGTAATCCGCTGTTGGAGTTGCCCCTTGCCATCAACCCGTCCGGTGCGGCCCGGACGGAACCGAAGCTAAAGCACGCTCTGTCATGGAAGAAACCGCACACGCAACGCACGGGTTCCGTCAGCCAACGGCCCACGTTCGTGCCAACGAGCTCACCGGCGGGAGAGGTCGCCTGCCCGTACAGCAAACAGTTTGTTCACTCGAAGAGCTCTCAGTATAAGAAGATGAAGCAGGAGTGGCGCAACAATGTGTTCTTGGCGCGTTCGAAAATCCAGGGACTCGGTTTGTATGCAGCTCGCGATCTCGAGAAGCACACGATGGTGATCGAGTACATCGGTCAAGTGATACGCACCGAAGTGTCCGAACTACGCGAGAAGCAATTCGAAGCGAAGGTAAGAAACGAATCCTAATTACGTTCTCTAGTAGTGGCAATTGTTACGTATCATTAGATGGGACTAATGTCGTATGTAACCGAGAGAATAGCAAACCCAACGCATATCTCACATTGGCACCATTTATCTTCACAGAACCGCGGTATCTACATGTTCCGCCTGGACGAGGACCGGGTAGTTGATGCAACACTGAGCGGCGGTTTGGCGAGATACATCAACCATTCCTGCAATCCCAACTGCGTGACGGAAATAGTCGAAGTGGATCGCGAGCTGCGCATCATCATCTTCGCCAAAAGGCGCATTAACCGCGGGGAGGAGCTGTCTTACGACTACAAGTTCGATATCGAGGACGACGCGCACAAGATTTCGTGCATGTGCGGTGCCCCGAACTGCAAGAAGTGGATGAACTAAGCACACCACTGGTTCTCTTGCGCATCTGCCCACAAGCACATCGGGGAAATGCGAAAAATGTGCTAATATCGTCGATTGCATTTTCCCGCACCATGTTACCTCATCATCGTCGCTGTGGAATTGTGAAAATATGTCTGCACGTGAGGAAACAGTTTTTCGGTTCTTTGCTTAATGCTTTTTGCACATTTGCAATTATTTTTTTTTTGTTTTGCTCATTTTTTGGACGGTTCTTTCTGTTTTATTTTTGAGTATTATATATTTGATAATGTAATTTCGAACGATTGTGACTTTTGCCTAAAGGCTCGTTACTTTCGGTTCTGCTTAGGCCACTCTTCGGACAAAAATGTGCGGGCAGCAATAATGAGTAACTAGTATGTAAATGCGTGGATGTATGTGTATATGATGAGTGTACGTATATTTTGTATTTATCTTTTATTTTCATTACCCGCGCGTTCGCACTGCACAGGAAATCGTGGAAAGGATTAGAAGAAATAGGACAAAACGCAGCTTTTAGAAAGCAATGAGCTCTGTGTAGTTAGTAGTGTTATTATACTACTCGAAAATACTACGATACGATAAGTGAGTAGAACAATAAGGTGATAGTTAATGTAATGGAAGGGAAACAGTTATTTTAATGACCATGTTAAAGCATAACGTATGTTAACGGATACATTTGGACCTTCTCCTGAATTGATGAAGACATGCAAATACATTAGGAACAAAGGTATATACACTCACAATATAAAAATTTATACATAGCTAGTATGCATATGGTTATGCAGAATATATATATCTATATATACATATTTTCGGACGATTATTTTAGCATCGTATTTTTGCTATATACAAGAAAATCATGTCGAACAAAAGAGATGAATGCAGCGCAGAAATACAGTTGTGGCGGGAAATGAAACAAACAAATTATCAGGCTAAGCTTTCCGTTGAAACATTGTGTCCCGCATATGAGCATCCATTTCAGAGCAGTTAGCGAGTGTAAGAATTTAGACGGACAAGATCAAGCACTGAATGAAGCCTACTCCTATTTAATTTTAATTTGACTTCTTTTCTAAACACACCTTACACTCACACCCACACAAGAAACACATGTTACTAGGCGGATAAGGTAAAGAAGGTGTTTTTAGGAGTAGGAATAAATAGACAACAAAGAAAGGAACGCACGCAGAGTGGTAAAATGTGTAGTAATATATGCAAATGGATATGACGATTACACATCCTTTCTAGTTGGATTTGTTAAACTCTTGATGACACTGCGCAATTTGGATCATATAATATTTCTACATAGTAAATTAAATTGTTAATCTACATGTTAGAGAAAAAAGAAAAATTGAAGATTCGGAATAGGCCAAAAACACAGCAATCTCTAGCGGTGCCGGTCTTTCACACAACAGGACCGGTGCCATGATCCCATTCGGACCGTCTTCTCCTAACGAGGAGTGACTAACCAGCTATGGTGGTAAAAAATCAGTCGAGAATGTTGTTAAAACGTCAGGCATGATTAGGGCCATTACGCCAAAAACAAGAGGATTGAATTAAATAATGTTTTGCACTAGCATCGTTTAATGTTTCATCGGGTAACAGGCATGCTATTTGATGAAAGGAAACAATTGTCATACAACGGCAACCAAACTTAATTATCTATCTATCCCTTTGGTGTAAACACCAATATCATGCATACGGTGTAACTAGGTTACTGCGCCATTTCATATAACTGCAGTTAGCTAGGCACTCCTCGCTTGGATGGACATTCCTTATGGAATCGTAGTACCGGTCATGTCGAATGTAAGATCGACGCCGCTACTAGAGACTGCTTTATCTAAAATGAGAAAAATTGGCTGTTTATGAGACGACCACTCCTGGCCCTAATATTAAATGACTTTCGCAGACGGCTGTGGCTGGCAGAAAGGTAGCATAATTCTTTTCCAAATCGATCTGTAGTCCTGAAAAGGACTGTTACTTGAGGACTGGAGGATGCAATCGCAATTGCGTTTACTTGTAGCTCTTTACTTCTTGGCTGCAGCAGCTTTCTTCGGAGCGGCGGCCTTCTTCGGCGCGGCGGCTTTCTTGGGAGCAGCGGCCTTCTTCGCGGCGGGAGCAGCCGCCTTCTTTGGCTTCGGTGCCTTCGGCTTGGCGGCCGCGGCCTTGGTCGGTTTGGTGGACTTCTGCTTGGGCGCCGCTGGCTTCTTAGCGGCCTTCTTTGCCCCATCGGTGGCCTTGGGTTTCTTGGCGACGGC